>JANHGB010053771.1:13164-23386 GCA_026283785.1 Coracopsis vasa
CAGCTGCCTCCTTCCCCTCTTCGACCGCCCCGACCTCCTCCACCGGCAGCCGCTCCCTCCCAGGCTCTGGCCCCACTCCTGCCACCGCTTGGTCCACGGGGCTGTTCTCCTGGGCCGCTTCAGCCACTGCCGGCTCCCAGGGCCGCTCCTCCTCCGCTCCCCACAGCCTAATGAAGACAGAGGCGAGGACGAGGGCCAGGACGGTGAAAAGCAGCAGGACGGCTGGGTACAAGTCCACGACCACGTCCATCCCGCCCTGCTGCTGGAGCCTGCCCGTATTACAAGTCATTGCCATAAAATACAACGAAACAAGAACCTTAGCCCAAGACCCCCACCCGATAAATACTAACACAGCAAATACCGGCTCTAAGTAAGATACAACAGGCTGAAACTCTGAGATCAAAATAAAAAACTTAGGGAGCCAATAAATCAGCATTGTGACGAGTGACTACTAATCCGAAACAATAAATGCTTATCACAAATACGATTTGACACACTCCGGTCAGATCTGCCTATCTCAACCCTTTGAGCCCCACGTTGGGCGCCAAAAAGAACTGTTGTGGTTTAAACCAAATTAGCCATAAACCAACCACACAGTCTCTCTCTCACTTCCCCCCCTTCTTTCCCTCCCCCTACTCCCGGAGGGATGGAGAGGAGAATCAAAAGAATGTAACTTTGTAACTTCCACAGGTTGAGATAAGAACAATTTACTAACTAAGGTATAACACAAATCACTACTGCTACCACCAATAATAATAATGATAAAGGATACAACAAGAGAAGAGAATACGACAGCTCACCACACCATCGACCGACACCCCCAGCCCGACCCAGCAGAGAACTAGCCCTTCTGAGTAACTGCCCCCAGTTCTACATCCTGGGCATGACATGCTGTGGTATAGAATACCTCTTTGGCTAGTTTAGGTCAGGTGTCCTGTCTCTGCTTTCTCCCGGCTTCCCCTCCTCCCTGGCAGAGCATGAGACTCAAAAAGTCCTTGGTCAGAATAAACATTACTGAGCAACAACTAAAAACATCGGTGTTATCAGCGGTGTTCCCAGGCTGAAAGTCAAAAACCCAGCACTTCACCAGCTACTAAGAAGGAGAAGAATGACTGCTACTGCTGAACCCAGGACAGTATTTCCACCTGTCCTCTTGGTTAGAGAAGATGTTGGATTTATTTGTCACTGATGTACTATGGTATATATTCCTTATTGTGAAGTTAGCCTGTCTACTGTAAAATTACAGGATATTTTCCAATATTTTCAATCAGAGGACAATGTGAGTCCAGAAGAAGCTAAATACATACAAAATAGGGTGCTTTGTATCTTTAGACCTTAACTCAATGGATGTATTGTCCTTGTATTGAATTTTTGTCTCTTTAAAAAGTGGAGCCATTATATCAATTTTCATGTTACCTCATTCTGGAAATATTATTTTTAAGATATATGAAAAAAATTGGAAAATACAGAGGAAAAAATAATCAAAAGGACACACATCAATTCTGATGGCAGCAGACTCAATTTTGTCAGTTTCTGTAGGATATTTTCCATGAATGAGGAATAGCTTTAACAAAAACCCTTTACTGGTATATTTTACAGGTACCGCTTTTACATTATGAAACTTCTTTGCATTTATTCAGATGTCATTATTTTTATTGGAGCACTCACAGTGCATTCAGGTTTGACATTGTATTTCTTTAATGCTTTCTGAAAAAGTAATAGCTTGGAGAGGTTCCATACGCATTGCATATGAAAGATGGAAAAAGATGTTTAGTTCTTCCATGGAGAATGTACTACTGATAGGCATAATTTGTTATTCATTACTTAGGCAGGCAGACAAAACTGGTTTCCACAGTAATGTCTTATTACTAATTGGAGACTGCATGTGAAACCACCGAGACCAAGCAGAGCATTTCTGTTGACTTATATAGGCATTGGATTAATCCTGCAGTGAGTAACCTTTACTCTGCTAAGTAAGAACCAGCAAAGTCAGGTTGCCTAATTAATTTGGGTAAAGTGTTTATGCATAATAAGCCCTAAAGATTGTAAAATACAGAGTATTTTGGACTATCCTCTGTGTATATTGCTAGTGTTTAATCAAGTTACATTTTTTTCCTTTATTATTAAGAGGCATTTACCCTGATTTTTTAGGTTCAGTTATGGTTTAAAAAAATGTGGATTTTTGTTTTTGTTTTTTTTTTCAGTAATTTTGGTGGGAACAACACCATTATCTGCTGAATCATTAGGAATTTTTACATAGTGACAGCAACACATCTACCTTCACAGAAAGGTTTTTGTTTCTTGACCCTAAATAATCATTTTATTTCCATGTGTGGACAGCAGAAAACAATGATATTAGCCAGTTAAATAAAATAAACAGTAAATTTTGTGATTATTTCTCATTTGAAAAGTAACTTCAAGATACAAACTCAGTTCCCAAAGTTGGTGTGTCTATGATTTCTGAAGAAAATTAACCAGCATAATAAACTAGGCATACAGACCTTTTTTTTTTGGTATCTGATTTTTTTTTGTCTAAAACTCCCAGGTTTTAGAAAGTCAAAATACTTTAAAACTACTAAATAAATATTTGTGTCATTGTATAATTCAGACATGATACTATTGAGAGCCATTATAATTTTAACTTCTGCTAGGGGCATATATCTCTTATGACTTACTGTTGAGGCAACAAGAAGCTCTAATTTAGTGACTTAAATGTGTGGAAAACAAAAAAATCAGTCTGGGCTGAATACATTTGTAAAATATCATTTTGATGATTGAAAAAGAAGAAACTGAGTGGGAAGGGAATGGTAAAGAAAAATTTCCTTTCCATATGAAATTCCAATTATTTTTTTAATGGCAAACTGAAATATTGAATACACATATTTTTAGAGCACCACAGAAAATTGAACATAGGGATTTTTTTCTTCCTCCTCAGAAATGTGGGATGTGAAATTTAGGCTTTGTGCTACCAATCACCATCTTATGACTTTCACTGTGAAATGATTAGGTGTTCTGAAAGACATATTTATTTCTTTCCAAGAATTTCCAATCTACTGGAATATAAATTGTGCAATTCCATTTCATGAATTCCAGTTATCAGTACATGATGACTTCTATTGTTTTTCAGAATCAATGGTTACATTTCAATTACAAATGAAGCAGATCAGGTACTAAAACAACTCTGTTCACTGCTGGAATTGTAATCTTAGACACGGATAAATATTTTTAAGACTACACTATGAAACAGATTCAGTGCTATGTCCCATTTCCCTATGAAGTACATACTCTTCTGATATAAAAAGAACAAGAGACAATTCCAGACATTCAAATCAGAAGAGTAAGAGCTTCATCTGTTTTATTACTGTGTGACCCAATATAGCATGAAAAGTACTACTGAAGTAGACTATCTGAATTCAAAATTCGAAGAATAGTCACTTAACCCTTTTTAAAACATTTATGTTCTATTTTTTATGGAATTTAAGTTTCTTCATTTTTCTTCATCTTACTCAAGTTTATTTGTGGAGATACTACCTGCCTCATAAACAACATTGTTTAAAAGCGTAGTTTAATGTAGGCAGTGGTACAAAACAGCTACGTTTTTACAATTTTACTCACTAACAATCATAGGGATGAACAGCAAGACAGAAAAAAACAACCAACCAACCAAACCTAAAGCAAAATACCAAACCCATCACCATCACAGCAACGAAGTCAAAAACATGACAATGCAGAAGTTCATAATAAGTGCCCAAAATCCTATTCTTTGTTGATGACGTTGTCATTGGACAACATCTCTGAAAAATGATGAACAAATAACCAGTTAAATGCAAATGATGATCAAGATTCAAAGAGAAGAGAAGTGGAGAAAGGAATAGTGAGAGGAATCGAGAAAGTTTACTTTTGGGGAAGAATTGTAAGACAAATGAATGTCTCAAGAAAACTATATCATCACTTACCTGATTCAATAAATCATCTGTTAGGATTTCTGAGTCAGCATAAAGAGACTTCTGTTACACGGCATAGCTATCCAGTTCATATCATTTAAAGTCAGATCAGGAATGGTGCATTGAGAACACATGACTAATGAGCAATCAATAAATTATACATTCAGGATCAATATCAGCAATGCAACACATAGACAACATTTACAAATTGTTAACATCACTAAACACCAACAAACTTCCAAACACCTTCTCTTCACCGGTTTGAAAAGGTTCTGGTTCCTTCTCCTCCCCTCTAGCTCTTGAGGATCCCACCCCTCCCCAGCCATAGGGAATCTTTTCTATATCCTTTCAAGCTAACTCCCTGTTTCAAGAGTGTCTTTTTAATTTCCTGCTACTGTTTGATGGCCGTCTTCTTCAGCTTTATTTCTCAGAGAATTTTGAGTGTCCCATTCTTACACACTGTTTACACTCCCATTCGATTTTATTAACTGTTGTTATCCAGGCCATTTTGCTAAGGCTGGGCCATGTGAGCACCCTTGCAGTTTCACAAATTACATATCACAAATTACAGTATCGAAAATCGTATGTGAAGTCATCAGATATTATTAAATGGGGTGGTGTCCCACTGTTGTATTTACAATGCAATTTCTAAATTACCGTAAACTTCCCCCCTTGGAGTCAAAAAAAAATATCTACCCTGTCAGTTCTCTCCAATTTAGAATACATAGTAAAGAGAGAAAGATTAGTTCTGATTTAGATTAAGACAAGTCAATTGATCTATAGGTAATTTAAAATGGACAAATGGAAAAGTAATCAGCAATTTAACCAATATTAAGTAACTTATTTCTCAATATTCTGAATAGAATAAGAAGTTTTTAATAAAGGTGGAAGAATCCAGACATGAAGAGTATAAAGGTTAGGAAATACATTTGTTTTCAAGAACTGTCATTGGCACATTCAAATTAATAGTGGTGACACAACATTAATTTCAAATTGAGGAGAAGGTGAATTATCTGTTAATGAAAGGTTTCAAGGAATAGAAGGCAGCTGAAGCATCTGGCATTTCTCCTGCGCTACTGACTTTATATTTTTGCAATACTCATATTTTGTGATTCGATTTCAAAGCTTGAAAACAGAAATGTTACTTTTGACCTTCACCTAAATCCATGAAAAACTAACTGTAGTACTTGCTGGTTATCTTTTATTGCTGTTCCTAACAGCATTTTTTGCAAAATTTCAAAATACTCAAAAATTTATATTACTCTCTATATTTAAGTAATATAGTTTATCAGTAATATTCCCTAAAGAAATAATAATAGTTTGGGGAAAAATTAGGGCAAGATGATCAGACTTACTAGATATGTTGAAGCACTTCCTACAGGTTGTAAACTTTCTTTGCTTCTTTCCACCATTGTTATACTTAATGGAGTTTAGTAACAATAGAAAACTGTATAAGTTTTAGCTATTCATGAGCAATTCTTTTTCTAAATAACTTCTGCTGTATTGTATTAAACTGCAGTGGGAGAACATTAAAACTGAACACTAAAGTACTATAGAGTGTTTTATTATGGTCCACATGTCTCTAGCTGCAGAATATAATTCACTTGCTATTATCTTAGCGTGCTAAGAAAATAGTTCTGGGATGACCAAAAATTGTTAGAACACTCATTGCCTAGAAGAACACTGTGCGACAAAGTACAGTATGTTATCATTAAACCAACTTCTTCCAATGAATGAGATTATACATAATTAAAATTGACTGCCAGCTATCTTTTGTAAGTCTCTTGAGATGAATTTTATGCTGTGATAAAACACTGGATGGATAATACAGTTGGCCCAGTTTGCAAACTTCAGCACTTTCAAATTAAGTGCCACAAATGCTTATGGTTCAAATTTTAACAGTACTTTCTAACAGAAAAGAAAAAAAAAATACAAAAACCAGAAACCAATTCATCTTAACTGCCTTTGCAACAAACTTAAGAAAGTATTTGTCAATATCTGTTCATGAAACTGAACCTAATGTAAACACATATATATATACATGTGAATTAGTGAGCATGTATGTATGTATTTATATATTTAATATATATATAAAACAGAATCATAAAATCATAGAATGATTTGTGTTGGCAGGAACCTTAAAGATTCTCTAATCCCAACTCCCCTGCCATGGGCAGGGCCACCTTCCATTAGGCCAGGCTGCCCAAAGCCCCATCCAGTTTGGCCACTTCCAGGGATGAGGCATCCACAATTCCTCAGCACATTCCTCCCTGTTCCAGGGTTTCACCACCCTCACAGTAAAGAACTTCTTTCCTAATGTTGCCCTTGATGCCTCTGGCAGATGTAATTCTACCAGATCTTTAGCTTCCCTAACCCGATCCCTGGCTGCCCTGACTGTTTCTCTGTATTCCTCCTAGGCTACCCGTTCATGCTTCCACCCTCTGTAGGCTTTCTTTTTGTGTTGAAGTTCATCAAGGAGCCCTTGATTTCCTACTTCTCTGAAACAATCAAAAAGATCTGGGCTAAAATCAGGTATGAAGAGCCATAAGATATTCTGTGATCAATAAATAAAGACTTATCAAGTCTGAATCTGATGTCTTCTGCTCTGTTTCCCACTGCAGGCTGTCATGTAGATCGGAGTTGTCAGAGGCTTAGACTATAGAAACGTAGATGATAATCCACCTGAATAAGAGTGAATCTTTCCATTGACCATGATGAACTTTGCATCACTTCTGTACTTATGTTTCTATGATCTTTCTGAATCAAAAAGATAATAGCAATTGTTAACACTTTAAAGTATTTTCACTACCCTAAGTTGCTGCCACTGCAAACTATGTCACAATATTTTTTTCCAATTCCACTCCCAAGTTTCCTGCTTCTCAACTGGAATAGCATTTGTTATTCTTTATTTTCATTATTACTCTCACTATGACATATCTTTTTCATATACACTCCATTTCTTGCCAAAGTCTGACATTCTATCAGAATTACATAAGATATTTATCTCCCTCCAATTTCAATAATGGTCCGGTAATATATAGTACATCTGTGAACACTGATTTGGAATGACATAAGAGTTCCACTTAAAATGTCTGTGTTTTACTACTTGCTGGAATCACTTCTGTATTTATGAATGAAGTACTTTTTGTACTTGCATTAATTTATTGAAAATAAGTAATTGTTCTTTTAGTTATTTTACAGTTATTTTCCTGTAACTTACTTCCACTTGCTTGTCAACATATTGAGTATATTTGTTTCTGGAAAATATCAGAAGGCAATGAAAAACAATACATTCAGAAAAAAGTATATTGTCTATGCTCCCTTGTTAATCATATACAGTACCTACCAATTCCCTAATAAAGTCTGTTTTCTAAGTATAATCATAATAAAATTGTTCATAGTTACTCTCATATGGAGAAGCTGGCAACTAAGCACCACACAGCTGCTCAATGATTCAACACCCATGGGATGGGGGAGCAAATTGAAAGAGTAAGAATAAGACAACTCGTGGGTTGAGATAAAGATAGTTTAATAAGTAAAGCAAAAGCCACACACAAGCAAAGCAGAACAACGAATTCATTCACCACTTCCCATTGGCAAGCAGGTGTTCAACGATCTCCAGGAAAAGGGCTCCATCACACCTAATGGTTACGTGGAAGACAAACACCACAACTCTGAACGTCCTTCCCTTCCTTCTTCCCCTGGCTTTATATCACTGAACATGACATCATATGGTATGGAATACCCTTTGGTCAGCTGAAGTCAGCTGTACCAGATGTGTCCCCTCCCAACTTCTTGTACATGCCCAATCTACTGATGGGTGGGATGGCGTAAGAGGTGAAAAAGACTCTGTGTAAGCACTGCTCAGCAATAATGAAAACATCCCTGTGTTATTAGCACTGTTCCCAGCACAAATCCAAAACATAGCCACATAGAAGTTACTGTGAAGAAAATCAACTCTATCCCATCCAAAACCAGTACATGGGGCCATTGTTTTAGTACTTTGATGTGGTTAAGGATTTAGGCATAATCCCTACTATCAACCTCTTCAGACTAGTAAGAGATTCACCACTTGTAATGCACAGATGGTACATCAGTAACTGGCTATCTGTTGTTTAACAAACTGTGAACATGCAGTTTTTCTGCATATGTTCAGTAGCTGCTTTCTGCAATGGTCACTGAATATGTGCAGAGACAGCTGATAAAAGAAAAAAAATACCCAGCCCGAACAAAAAGAAAAAAAACCCACAGCATGAAAACCCCAAACATCTGCCACATGCATTTTATGTGGTAAAAAATACTGCAGTGCAAATACTGGCAGTGTAGACATACACAAATTGTTTAATCTTTGAATTAATGAAACAGTAAAATATAAATATAAAATGAAACCCACCAAAACTTCTGTTGAGGTGAATGTAGGTCTTTGAGGAAAGAAATATGAAGAAGAAACCAGTTATAGGAGTAAGCATGGACCAGTGAGCATCTGTGTTATAAACCACTTGGAAATGTACCTCAATAAATGTTCTGCCAAGTAGCAGTTTATTTAGTATTCTACTCCTTGCGATATCGTCGAATCCTGAATCCACTTTTGCTGTAAATATTAGATTTTCCTTCAAGCAAGTAGATTATCTAGGCTGAGAATGTCAGCGAAAATTAAGAGGGTTGGAGCTCAATCAGCTGCAATAACACAACTAAAACAAATATTTAAGCTTTACGAGTTTAGTTAAGAGGTCTTTGTACCTGAGTTCCTTTCTAAATAAAGAGAACAGATGTCCTTTCTCATTTTCTTTCAAGGAAAGTATGTTCTTTAGCAGTAATGGACGCTTGAAATGCATTTGTCAGTAGCTTTTCAGTGTGAGTGCTGAATTTCAATGAACAAAACTGCTATCTGATGCACAGAAAAAATCTTTTCCCTTCATTTATACTTGAAACATTTTTAAAAAACAACAAACCAAAACAAAACCAACAGCAAAATACACTAATAGCAAATATTTATTTCTGAAAAAAAAAAAATTAAATGCCAGTCACGTGAAAATTAGCTATTCCAGAGAATAATACAGATTATGATAAAAGTCCTACAGAATTTTAGCAAAAAATTCAGTATGTGTTTTTCATATGTGAAAACAAAAATTTTAATGAACTGAATAGTTGAATGTCACCTCAAAGACCTACACCTGTGTAAGTCTGGAAGGCAATTTGTAGAACATTTCTGGAAAACAAGAAACAATGGGAAGAAAAGAAACATATATTTGCAGGACAGGAATGCAGCAGATAAGTCATTACATCCAGTTTCATATAAATGGCAAAACCACCATAAACTCCCTTTCATAAACACATCAAAACAGATAAAGCTGTTTATCTTCTAGCTGCCTACTGCAGTGAACAAGATAGAATTCAATGTTATTTTCAGGTCTGTTATCAAGAGAGCGATGGGCAGTTCAAATCTATTACCTAATGATGTTGCATCCTGCATCTTCCCGACATCTACTGATGTTACCTACTTAGGAAATCTCAACACACCCACCTCAACACTCCTATCAGTTTCATGGGTTTTGTTCCTTCTAATCCTATTGGTAAGCAGATAGAAAACTAGATTGTTCTAGTATTAGGAGCATGGTTCTATTTCCCAGTCTAAATATACCTGTGACTTGCAGTGATTTACTGTTGTAATAGCAAAGTATTTCAGTGCAAAATTTTACCTTTCCTCCAAAGTGTTTACTTCTGGGTTTCTTCAACACATTTGTGAACAGCAGTTGTTCCCTCAGCAATAAAATGGTAGGTTAAACCACTCAAGTTCTCTTTGTCATTAATAAGACAGGTATTCCAGACTTCTGATCATACAAATTGCCCTTCTCTACAGGAGTTACACAATTAATCTTGATCATAGATGACTATACTGTATCTTATTTCAAGTGACCCTGCACAACATTAATATTTCCCTATCTCTTCCTGAAATACCTAACTTCCTTTATTTTATTTTTTTTCTGTATGTGTGTGTCTTTCCATGGCTGGATATATTTTTTACACTATATAAACAGTTTTCCTTCTGTAAACATGAGTTTACATGAGAAAAAAACCCCTAATTTTCTGCACACAAAGATATATGAGATTTGTTAATGCCAGAAGCATCACATGTTATACTTTCAGAAGGTTTTCTACACAGAAATTTCTGTGGAAGAGAAAACAACTCTGCGATCCTATAGCTCTAACTATACATAGGAATACAAATGAATTTCATATAGAAATAAGTACATAAATGAATTACCTCTAAAAGTATT
>JANHGB010053773.1:0-10767 GCA_026283785.1 Coracopsis vasa
TGAGCGGCCCGGTCCGCGGTGAGGGGCGGGAAGCGGGGGTGCGGAGCGGAGCCATCCCCAGAACTTGCCCTGCGTGGGGGTGCGGGAGTTTGGTCGGGTCCCGCCGAGAGCCGGCGGGCAGAGGGCGACAAGCCCGTGCGGGAGCCGCCGTGCGGCCGCGGACCTCTCGCTGCTCCCCCGGCAGCGGCCGGCGGCCCCCGCGGGTCTCGGTTGTTGTAGTTATTACCGCTACGAATGAGCGGAGCCGGGAACCTCCCGTGTGGCAGCGGCTCCCTCCCCGCCGGGGTCCCCCCCGCAGGTGCCGCTGCCGCCCCGACGGGGCTGCGTCCTGCGTGGTTTTGCGCTGCACCGGGCAGAGGAGGAAGCTTGGTCTCCTGTCCTCAGACGTAGACGTTGTGTCTACAAGGTGTGTCCAAACAGTGCAACATAAACACAGGTCTGAGGGTGTTTGCGTACGGGGGGCAGGGAAGGAGCAGGCGGCTTGGAAATTGAAGCCGGGAAACGCGCATTTTCCTCTATCCCCGTGTTTTAACTTTCTGGAGGGAAACTTGCGGCTTTGACTCGGGTATTTTGCGTTCCTCTATGGCATCGGAGCAGCGCTCTCCGCCGCCGTAGTACGGGCTGTGCCGGTGTAGCCTCCTGAGGAGGGCACCGGGATCGCCTCCCGCTGCATCGCGTTTCTCGGGAGCCTTTCGCTGTGAATAAAACATTAAAAGGGAATCTCTTAAATCCTTGTAACTTTTCTTCCTCATTTTCCCTCCCCGGTGATGCAAAATTCATGGTGTTTGGGCGGCACTGGTGCAACAGCTCCTCGTTCTCACAATTCAGTTTGTATTTTGGGGCTTTATGTAACTGAGATGATGATAACGTTTGAGCAGCACAAGAAGCGTGTCCCGGCTTTGCTCGCCAGGTTAGGCTTTGCGAGGTAGTTCTTGATCTTGGTGCACAGTTTACTTTTTCTGCGTGTGATTGTTTTCTATTCCTTGGAATCGGGAGGGGTGAAACGCTGCGCGGCTGCCGCTGCTTGGTCTCATATGTTCTTTTGCTACAGTTGGTATCGATAAATCCCAGTTGGAGGAGCCGTGTTTTGCAGGCTCTGCTTTGCTGGACTTTTTTGCTTGCCTCCCTGTTTACATGCAGCCTGTCTGTTCCTCTGACTTAGTACTTTTCTGTCTTGAGACTTTCCCCATAGCCTGCCCCTTGTTAAGGTCAGCAGCCATCCCCACCGGGCTGCTTCCGTGCTCTCCAACCCTCCTTCCCCATTGCTCGGACATGGCTTTTGGAGTGAACAGTCACAAAGATGCTCCCTTGCTGGATTTATACCCCAGTGAAAGGCATCGGTCCAGGGTTGCTCTCCTTCCTTCCTGCTGCCTCTGGGGAGTCCTCCTGGATCTGCAGAAAAGCCTCAGTGCCCTGCATGGTGCAAAAACCCAAACCCGTTTATTAAACTATTGGGCTTGAAGTGATGTTTTCTATTTGGAAGGGTTTGGGCACAGCTCTGAGTTAATGGCAGCTATTAATGATTGACTCTTGGTGCTTGCTGAAATAAGGAAGCAGGCTGGATAGGAGAGCCTTGATTTGCAAGTATTCGGGTCCCTCCAGAATTTGGGCTCCGCTGGCTTTCAGGGACATCAGGATGTGGCTCTGGTCCTGAAAACGAAGGCAGCAGCATCAGGGGAGATGGTGATGCCCTTGCTCATGCTCTTGGCCGAACTTTTGATTTCATTATCTGTTGGTTAAGATGTAAATATGTGAACACATCGGGGGGTTTTCGATGTCTTCTGTCTCCATGCTTGGGCATATAATGTTTGCAGTACAGAGCTCAGCCAGGGTCACGTGAGCCAAACAGCTTGGGCTGTTACCTGGAAGCTGGCAAGTCTTTGTTCTGCTTGGGAATAGCTGATAAATTAACTCCTTTTTCTGATATATGGGGCTGGCGAGTTGTTAAATAATTACAGCCAAATTAACTTAGCGCTGTTTGAAGTATTCAAACTGCTCTGAGAAATTAATTGTACTTCAGATATTTTCACAGCTTTTTACATTCGTTTTTTCTCTTTCGGTGAAGAGTGTGTTCAGGGTGATGTATGGGCAGCCTTTAATTTCATGCCACTGCTCTTCTCCGGGCCATGTCAGATGGGACATGCCACGTGCCTTCGGAGAGATGCAGCTCCTTTCTTTTGCAGCAGCCCTCCTTGGCACCTTTCCCGTTTATTCCACCACGATGTCTATTTGATGGTTAAAATTAGGCTGAGCTCCGAGTGCCTTTGCAAAGGCATGATAAATATTGACTGGGAGTTTCAGCCTGGAACTGCTGTCGAATGACTCAGACCCTGCATAGGGGATGTCCTGTCCCTGCTCCTCTTACTTAAGGGGAGCGGGTGCTGTCATGGACCCTGCATCCCTCCTGGGAGCCCTGCTCTGCATGGGAAACAGGGCAGGCTGCCACTGTCCCCGTGTGTCCCCAGCGCTGCTGCAGGGCAGAAGAGACAGGATCTGACTCTGCTGTTGGGTCATTCCCAGGGAGCAGCTTCGGCACTGGGTTGCACTAGGCAGCCTGCGTGTGTGCACCCGCCTGCTGATACTGGCACTGCAAAGTGTCCCAGTGACTGAGCTGTGACTCTTGTCTTCTTTTAAAGAGGTGGTAATTGATGTGTGTGTGTATGGATTCTGGCACGAATAGCCGTGCTTGTGATTAACATGAAAACACTAACAATAAGACCTGAAATACATGCCTATGAGTAAACCGAATGAGACTTGGCATTAGCAGCTCCCAAAGGAGAAAGCCCTCTGGAGCTGCACAGGAGCACAATGGTATGGGTAGCAGGGAAAGCCATGCCGACTCCTTTGGGAGCATGGCAGTGAAGGGCCCAGCACCCTGTGGGATGCACTTGAGCTGAGCTGCAAGCGCTGCTTTGCGATCCTGACCTTAGTTTGTAATGCTGAGTTGATCTGAAATGTGCCTTCAGTTCTCTAGCAGAGAATTAGCCACAGCCCTTAATGTAACTGAATGTTTTCTTCTAGTTTTCAGGGGATGTTTGGTTTTTGTTATTATTTATTTTAATTTTTAAACTAAAATTAATTTAAGGCAGCTGCAGCAAGTTCACTCACACTGCATCTAAAGCACAGCCCATCATCAGGGGCATGCTCCTGTTCAGAGGCTCGATGTAAAAACATCTTTATCCAAGTCACTGCCAGAGCTGGTGAGCTGCTCGGGTGCGTTGTGTGCCTTTGCTATGGGGCACAGTGGGGTGTGCGGGGCGGCTTGCCCGCAGCCTTGCTGTGTGAGCATCTCTAGGTGGCAGCAGCCCCCAGGAGCTCCCAGGCAGCAGGACTCGCAGCCCGGAGCTGGAGATGTGTTTTCCCAGGCTGTGGTCCTGCTGCTCAGTATCCCGCTCCCAGGCCACAGGGATGCCTGGAGGGGAGGAAGGGGTTGCAGGGAATTGGTCATCCTTGGGGTCGTGTTCCCACTTCCCATGCCCTCGCTTGCAGGATTGGGGAGGTGTAAAAATAGGCTGTGAGAGTAACTCAATCACTATAAAGTGCTTCAGATGAGTGACCAAAAGAGCTCAGATGGCTTTGAAGGAGGAGTTAAGGATGATTTGATCAAATTTGGAGGTGCTTAAAACTGGGAACAAATTTCTGGGTTTATATTGTAGAGAACTTGTTAAGTCAGTAAGTCACGACCAAACTGATGACTGGGTACTGAAGGTGAGCAAGTTCCATCTAAGAATGAAGTGCATGCTCTTAATAGTGTAGTAACTGTTGTGGCAAGCTAGGAGAGAGAAAGAAGATAACCTTGTTAGTCATCACCATTAACACAGATCAGATGGTCCACCTGAAATACCTATACTTGCTCAGAAGGACTGTGTAGCCCATAGGTTTTTATTTTTCCTTTTTTCGTTTGTTTTAATGTTCATTCTGGTCCTTTTCTCAAAGTGCTTATCATCACAGCGAACCCTCTCCTGATTTCTCTAGGGCAGTACGGTACATGGTGGTTGGTACAGGGCAATGTGATGATTGATTCCCTGGAAGCTTCTGAACTTGCTTTGTGTCCTGCCTGTGCTGATGGGGATTTAACACTGTGCAACCAGACATTTAGTCTCTTAAGACACCTGGTAAGCAATGGCAGCTCTGTAGGAACAGCTAAGCCAGGTCTGCCTCCATAGACTCTGGATGTTCTCAGTGTGCTGAAGTTGTTTTGTTGGGAAAGGAATCGGGGCTTGTTCCTAGGATTTACTTTACGCTGTGTCATGACCTAAGGCAGGAGGTGACTGCTTCTGGGCTGTTCCCCATGTGTACACATGTGTGCTGACAAGTCCTTGGTGTGTGCACCGGGCTCTTGTTTTCACTGACTTAAAAGGTTTTCCTTTGGCAAACAAGCACAGGCTGCTGGTGGATTTTATGTGTCCCCACGTAGCCGAAGCTGAATTATCCCATGGGAGCCCTGGAGTCTACCAGAAAGATCCATCATTTCAGCAACTTTAGTTAATGTTTGTTTAGCGACTTCTTGCTCTGGACGGACACTTTAAGCTGTGCTTGGTGGCAGCTTCTTTGTGATGAGCTGTGTGTCCACGTGGTACATGGTCTCATTTCTGCACTGTCCACTACATCTGCTGGGCATACGGGCCTCATGAAGCCTTTGAACAGATGCTGATACATATATATATATATATATATATATATCTATATCTCCTTCTATTTCCTCTTTAGCCTGCCAGGGAAACTCGTCCTTTTTCCCACTTGGCATAAAAGGGGATGCGAAGTCCAGGATGTGCTTGTGCATCAGGGATACCTGAGGGTCTGACACTGGCAGACTTTTGGACAGCAAAGCCTGCAATTCAAACTACAGGAGAACATCCTAGTCACACTGTAAGCTTGTACTGTAAAAATACCAGGAGTATAAATAGATAAGAGGAATTCATATTGTAAGAGTATTGAGAAGTATTTCTGTTTTCCTGCTTTTTGTTTCCAAGCCTATAAAAACCTAGCTCCTGACAAAGGAGGGGGTGGGAATATAAAGTAAATGGGAAAGTAATCCCCAAGCTCTCAGGGAATGCAGTTTTTTGAGCTATAAAAAATGATCAGTCATTGTATACTGTTTCTGGGAAGTCCTTTTTAGAGATTCCTAAGATATATTCATTTAGTGTTTGGTTCCTCTTTCTCCTGATGTCTGCGTAGCTGGGCATATGCTAACTGAATGGGCACTTGATCTTTCTTAATCTTTCCCTAATAAATAGGTGGTGTAGCATGGGCTCTTGCCATATGGTGACATGACTCCTCTATCCCGTCACAAGCTGGTGTTGAGCTTATAGAAACCTTCCAAAGGTACCTGTCTAGGTGGTATTGGTCTCCAGGACAAGGCTATAGCTGATGCCAGGGAGGGGTGAAACACTTCAAGCCATGCCAGGGTGATGCTGAAGCATTGACCGCTGAATGGGGAGAACCTCTTGTCCCCCTGCTAGTACATGGGATGGCACCATAAACCTCAGTGCCTCTGCTTTTTGGAATGTGCAGCAAACCAGTGCAACAGAGCTCAGCCCTGTGCTGCGGTACCCCTAGCATGGCTGGGGAGGATGCTGAGCTGTGGCACATGCTGCTGACAGGGTTTAAATTCATGTGGGGAAGCTACTGTGGAGCTGCAGGACATTATCTGACCCTCTGCCTACAGCTGCTCCACTAAATTGCCTAATAAATGTCTATTAAGAGTTGTGATACCTGACCTCTCTCTGTTTTTCAGCCCTCCCCTGAGTTTTGCGGCATTGTGATTCATGGGAGGAAACGGATCAAGTCAGAGGGAGGTTGAAGGAAAAAGCTTGCACACTGTAAAAATAACCCCAAACAAAACAAAAACCCCCAAACCCATTCTCCCCTTCCGAACAAAGCTGCAGAATTAGGTTTTGAGCAAGTTGGAAAGCCCAGATCTCTATGAAATGCCATCACACCCTGACTGCAAGAGGTCACACTGCTCTTGCAGCTGGGGCTGGTGATGATATGCCCAGTAAAGCTCTGAAACCTGTCCCTGTCCTATTGACTTCTGGCATGGCTTGGCTCCTGCTGCTCCCCCCGTCCTCTCCGAAGGGTGCTTCCCAAGAAAGTATCACTTGCCTGTGCTTGCATGTGCTTAAATAACCTCTATGTGCAGAGCTGAATGTATCAGGAAGAGATTTGCGGTGCCGTTTTGCTCGCTTGAACACCAGTTTGCTTCTGAGGACCACGTTCCATGGATGTAGCTGCAGCACTGGCAGGATGGAGTTGTTTTGGTGCAAGGACAGGGAGAAAAATCATCACGCTTAACTTGATACATATCCTAATGCCCAATTTCCATTAATTGAAATTACGTTGAAATATTGAACATCTTAAGCATAAAAGTTTATGTACCATGGTTAGTATGCTAATGGAATATTTTAGTCATCTTTTAAGGCTAGCATCGCAGCCAGATGCAGTGATAAGCATTTGTTCTTAGGACCTATTTTGCTTTAACCCCTTTTCTAACAGTGTCCACGTCCTGGCGACTGCTCATCGGCTGCGCTGTGGCTGCCATCCAGCTATCGTTTCAGGATAGGTCCTTTTTTATCTGATCCACTATGCAGAGTTGAATTGTGGATATTTTTGCTCATTATCTTTGGCAGTAAAAATGTATATCTCTATATTTAAATTGCTGTTGCTGAGGATATGTGACAGTATTTAGAAGTCACTATTATCTTATTGTCTCTTTGAAAGGATAAAAAAGGGCTCATTTATTTCCAGAGAGATTTCTGTAGCACGTAAAAATACCAGTGAAGTAGCAAACGTTTTCCAGTTGTTGTTGACTTCAAATTTAGCAACCATTGTCTCTGTTGATATATTTGATGCTCTAAAAATGTACTTGTCATTAAGTAGGAAGCTGAAGTGATTGGTAGGCAGATAATATTCTTTAGTAGCTATTAATAATGCTCAGAGGACATACGCAATGGAGTGTATGGAAAAAGCCATGGAATTGTGGAGGAAGGAGGCAAGAAATGATGTGTATGGCTTGCTGTATTTGAAAGCCGCCTTTATTACCCTATCTGTGTGTATTGCAGCCCGAATTAGCGCATCGTGAGCGGGAGAAACTGATAGGCAAACAGAATAGTGTGCAGCTAATTCTGTTTAGCAAACTGAGATCTGATCCCTGCTATTTCACGCCCTCTGTGCGAGCTGACTCAGTCGCTCCGTGCAGCGTCCCGACGAGCTGCCTGGGGACCCGGTTCTGCTGGGGGCTTTGGTGGTGTTTAAGGTGGGAATCGTTGCCCCCAGAGCCAGCAGAGCTCAAAGGAATGAGGGAGTTTATCCCATTAACAGGGGATAGGATTCTTCAAAGCAAACGTGAAGCCATCGCAGCCTTTCTCTCTTCTTGTCTGCTCCTTGAGCTGGAGGAGGGCTTTTGTGCTGGCTGTTCCTGCAAGTTTCTCCCCGATTCCTCCATGCAGAGGATTTCTCTTTATCACCTGGAGTTAGAATCACGCATGTTTAGGTCCTCTCATGCAATGTGTTATAACTGCTGCCAGCTCACGCAGCCGGGTGTCACCCAGGGCTCCACTTTGTATTGGGAAGACCTTACTCAAGATGTATAAAATGATCATAGTCTATAAATAGTAGTGATAACTTTTATAGCATTTACGTTGGTGCATAACACTGAAGTCACGGGTGAGGTTTGCTTCTAGTGTTGCTTCACGTGTCACTGTCTCTATATCATGATATAACAAGCAGCTGCTGGGTTGATAATGCGATGCCTGCAGCACAGGTCGAGGAGGGGTGTCTTTCTGTAGTGATGCTTTGTTTTCTGTGGCTTGGTGCAGCTTCTCATAAAGGAGGCAATATCAGGGCTGTGCTGGCTGTTTCTGGTTGCCTGTGGGTTCTGGTGTGCAGCTCAAACCTTTAATAAAGTAGCTTTTTAAATAGCCTCTTAATGGCATTTGCTTTTTTGGAGTAACTAAAAATTGGGGACAGAAGGAGAATGCTTTTTTCCTCTTGTTTTGAAGATTTACAAATAGATTCACACAGTGTTACTGGCCGCAGATTTCTTTGTGTTCATTTTATCCTGATATCTTGGAGTTGTGAGAATCTCAGTCTTTGCATAAAGAAAGAAAAGCTTCTTTGGCTGCTCTGTATGCAGAGAAAAGTTAAAACTCCTATAGCTGAAGAAACAGGATAAAAAGTGCAAGAATTGCTTTTATGAGCCTTGGTTTATAACTCATTTGTAAGATTTTTATGGAGGGGCTGATTGACTTATGGCAAATATTGCTGGTGACTTTGGGGATGGAAACATGGGTTTATTAAGACTCTTAATAGCTTTCGTCCAGTTGCTGCCATGACATGTGGTTAAGGCATTAAAATATATGTGCTATGCTTCATGCTACAGCAGAGCAATTACTGAGTAGGTGTCCTTTGATACTGGAAAATGATCTTGCCAAACTTTCACTGTCAGCTTGAATAATCGCAGTCTCACTGAAGGCCCATAGAAATGGGAAAAAAGCATTGTGAGTGATAGCCTTCTCCAAGTAAATGCCATACGAGGATGTGTGATTTCTGTAGGTCCTGTCTATCCCAGATGGATCCTGTCCATTTGAGCAGAAAGCTTCTGCTCCAAACACTTTCTATCTAAACTGTCTATGGGAAGCTTTGGCATTGAGTAGTCTCTGTCAGGGTTAGATTTGTTTGTGTTGCCTTCTGGGGTCAGTGTAAGGTCTTTATCCTTTGTCCTGTTAATGATGCCAGTGTCTCCCTGGGGCATGGATGATGTTTAAGCAGTTCATGCAGGCAGTACTGTTGTATGCTCTTGGAGGATGAGTGCTGGAGCATGGCCAGGCAAGGAGGATGGATGCAGTGTTACTTGGGTTGTTGCTTTTTGACTCGGATAGTGCTGATGTGAACCGAAGTGCTAGTATTTTGGGGGGCTCCCTGCTAACTCTTGATGAACACACCTAAGATCACTGAAGCTCATCTTCTTTCTTAGACCAGTTGTTGACTAAATTCTCTGACAACTCATATGAACTGGAGCATGCCTGTGTTTCTAGGAATATCTGGAATAAAACCTCTTTATTTGGTGGCACAGGCTCAGAGGCTTGTTTTACCAGCTAAAATAAGTTTTTCCTTGCGAGTCAGGGGTATGAAGTGCTGGAACAGCATCACTTCTCCAGTCATGCAAGCCTGACTTAGTAACACTGAAAAGGGTGACTCTGGGCAAGTAATATAGGGCCTTAGTAGCATGTGATAGAAATAAACATAAGCAGCAGGTACCAAAGTATCAGGGAATGATGGAGAGAGAAGCAAGCACCACCTCAAGGCTTCTCTGTGGTCTAAGTATACGTGCCATGGATGAAATGCAGGCTTGAGGGCATTGGAGTAGCTTTTCCCTGTGCCTCTACAGATGTATCTATGGCTCAGGGGTTGTGATACCAGGTCTTTCCACCAACATGCATCCCGAGGGAGCTGGCAGTTAATATCTCGGTGATAGTCTTTGCTTTTAACACTGCTTCATTTCTTTCCCACCAAGTTTGGGTTCCCAACAATATGATTACTTATGGATTTGTAAGTCAGAAATAGCCTGATAATTGCTATATTGCTTTGCCTGCCGTAGCAACAAGCATCTTAAATTTAATGCATCATCCACACAGAAAATTGATATCTGGCCAAAACTCATGGACTCTGACAGCTAATCTGAATGAGCTTTTGGTTGACATGTGAAATAGAGGCTTGTGGTTGACGTTCACAGGAAAATTGATGGTCTTTAGGATTATTCCATAGAGGAATTATACTCCTTACCATTGACTGAAACTACTTGAAGATGATGAAGTTTACAAGGAAACCTCTCCTTAGAGGTCAGCAAGGTGAAGACCTGGGACATTAATCACTTAGATCACACACAAAAAGCTTGCATCACCTCATCGAGAGCCTGAGTTTTGCCTGATCTTCAGGGTTTGCCTGATGAAACCAAGCTCACAAGCTGCTGACCGGCTTGGTTAAGATTAGGCTTCTTTTATTGTGCTTTTACTTTGATTTTCCTCCCTAGAATAGAACTTACACAGCAAGAATGCCCCAGAACAAGTCTTCCTCTGAAGAAAAAATGACAATAAGGAACTTGCTAGTTTGTGTGGTGAAGATATGTGGTGTGTTTGTGCAGATACTTGTGCCTGCTTTGATTATGTGTATTGCCGTGAGTCGCAATTTGAAGCACTAGAAGTTTCAGCAAGGAAACTTATGGCTCAGTTTGGGCGCACGCAGCTTTATGGCCAGGGTTACGTGATGCTCTTTTTGGGTAAATACTCATTTCAGCATGTTTTGTCAATATTTGGGTTTGAGTCAGTAGGTTTGGATGACTTTGCCTCAGAACTACTCCATACCTATTTATTAAACGCAGCGCTTGTGTTCAACAGAAAATGTAAGACCCAGTTTCAAAATTAGGCCCAGACAATTATGCAGTCAGGTAATCGTGGGTGTAATTGCTTGCACAAATGGTCAGTTAGATGTGTAACTGGCCATTTGCATGTAAAATTAACCAATTCTGCAAATAGCGCTCTGAATATTCATGGTAGAAAACGCAGCTTTCTAGAGATGGCAGAGTTTTGTCACACCTTCCCCTTCCTCCCATTGATGTTCTCCTTGTGCATTTTGTCATAGAATCCCAAACTGATTTGGGTTGGAAGGGACCTTAAAGCTCATCCAGCTCAAACCCCTGCCATGGGCAGGGACACCTTCCACTAGAGCAGGTTGCTCCAAGCCCCTGTGTCCAGCCTGGCCTTGAACACT
>JANHGB010053774.1:0-14513 GCA_026283785.1 Coracopsis vasa
AGCCCCGCCGGGAATCGGCTTGTCCCCCGTATGTCCTTGTTATCCGTAAAAAACCCAACTTCAGCTCGCACAGAGTTGGTGGCATTGTTGGCGTGTGTTTATCTGGTTCTTTTTCAACACGTTCAAGTCTAGTCATACTTCTGCAAAGCATTTCTTTGTCATTTTAACTCCTTGAAGTGTTCCCTAATCTCCCTCACACAGACCAGTTTGGGAAGCCACAGAAGGGGATCTGTTCTAAACGATCCGTCTACAGTCAGTGATAAAAGCCTGTGGGAGCCCACAGAAATTTCGGGGATTAACAGCAGCGTCTTGCTTGAAAGTGTGAAGGGCCGGCCGATGTGATACAGCTTTTGGGATGTGGCTCTGATGGTATGGGGTGACTGTAGTACTCCTTATCTCCAGCGCTTTTTCCTTAATATTTGGAACGTTTGTGAGATGGCTTTATTTACCAGAGTGTATCTTTTTAAAATTTAATGGAAGGAATTCTTCCACTTATTTCCCCCCAGCTGCTAATCTTTGCTTGCAGGAAAAGATATGAAGTGCACACAATGAGGGAATGCTAGCTGGAAATGAAGTTAAATTTATATAATGAAAAATCATAATTCGTTATGATGGAGTTCTGTAAAACACTTACATGTAGTACGACTCTGCCTTTTAACCGCTTAACAAATTTCCAAGGCCATACTGGGAGTGGATTTTCAGGATTCGAAGTGAACTGAATGTTGTGTGCTAGCAGAATGGTATTGCTAATGTATTATCTACAGACAACTATGGGAGGTACCCTTCTGCTGGCAAGACCTTCCTTCTTGGCTTGGAAATACCTCTTCATTCCCAAGCTGGGTTAGTGGCACATTAGCTGATCAGATGAACTGCAGAAGTTCTGAGTATCACAGAAATATCTGCCTCTACCCAGCAGACGCGTGTGTGTGCTTTGCTGGATTTGCAAGTGTCCCTGACTTTCACTGGTTCATGTTTTACGAGTATCTATTATGTGAAACACATGGATACCTCTTCCTTCTCATGTCTCTCTTCCGTACTCCCTGCATCTCTGGGTTATAGTAACCTGTTCTGAAATGGCTTCAGCAGTTCCTGGCTTCCACTGGTGGGGAATGCTGTTTGCCTGTTAGGTGGCATTCTGAAATCTGTGCTGAGGATCATGCTCCAGAAAGAGTGGAAACCAGTGTTGGTTTCTTTGTAAAACACATTAAAACTAAACGCATGGTAGGTAACGTCACTGCTCAATGTTACCAATCATATGAGTTTTCTTATTAAAGAACATTGCTAAGAGTCATATAAAGTAGTTGGAAACTGTGGGAAAGATTAAGATTGTTTCAAGATTCAGATGTAATCACTGACTCTGTTCTTGCACAGGTTTATTCCTTCCGCTCATCTGGGTGAATTTGTTTTCTGTTGTGGAATGTAATAAAGTCTAACTTTCTGTTCTTGGTTTGGGTTTACGTGGGAAGGATGCTGTTGTTTTGGAACAAAATCTGCCTGGTGACCATCTGCCTCTCCATTAAGATGAAGTATGACATTGTTTTAGGCAGTGGAATGATGAAAGATTTTATTGAAAAAAACAAATGAATACTTTGTTTTTTTAAAAATCCTGGCACTGGCAAACTCTATCTTTAAGCAGAACTCTGCATACAACAAACCTGTCACTGGAGCTTCACACTCACTCTATGCATGCTCTAGTGGCTTCCATAATAGTAAATTGGACAAACAATTTCTGTCAGAATAATACAAGTTTTTGCTTAAGTGCCTAAATTTGCATTGTCCTGTCTGAATCCTCATTCAGAAACTGCTGGGAACATAAGGCATCAAAATCAGAGGAACAATGGCTCAATGACCAAAAGCAAAAGTTCTGATAATAGAAATAGTAATGCCATTATCTTTGTAACTTACGAAGTATGTTCCTTAACAATTTTTTTTTTCTAAAACACAGAAAGAGTACTAAGTATTCTGTAAACATATGGATTATCTTTACTGCTCTCACTTTTTCTCTAAATCTGTAAGCTGGACCAAATCTTAAAATGAGGGCAGTGACATTTCCCAGCAGGATTTGTTTTGTCTATTTTGTCGTTGCCACTTATCAGTGTGAAGTATAGACTCCAAAATATGTTTGCATTGGATTGGAAGGTGGACTTTCCTAGGCAGCTGATTAAGTAAGTCTGCTCTTTAGAAGAATTTTATTTGTTATCTTTCATGCCAGTATGAGCCTTAATGTCCCAACATCTAAGAATGGTTTTCATAAATATGGCTATCTTACAAAAAAACAAGACAGCCTTCCCAGTGAGTCCATAACTTATTACTAGGGGTTTTTTTCAGTTGGTTAATTTATGCCATCTCTTCCTCTAGGTGTTGAAATCCTAAAAGAATCCCTAATGCGCAGAAGGGGAAGTTCCTGCAAGACAGCCCAGACAGGGGTCAACCTCAGGTGGGTCAGGAACACATGAAAGCTGTTGTGGTGGCTCTTCCCATTACCACAACAGTGCTAGGAATAGGTGCCCTAGGGCAGATGAGCTATGAACCTTTATAACTGTAGTAGCAAAAGCAATACCATGGTACAGAGTTGTTCTGACCAGATAATGATTCCTTTACTCATATGTGTCTCCAGTGGGTCAGTGTGGGAATATCTGGGATGAAACTGGTGTCTGGACTGCGTGTGGGGTGGGAGGAGTTGGCTCTTTCGGCAGTGGGTGCCTGAGGTTGTGTAGCTGTACTCATCTAGCCAATAGTCTTGAGCATCTTGGTTATTATTGGTCATTGGTTAGCAACTTTCTAAACATCTGTTTTTCTCTCTCTCCCTCTTTTTATTGATATGTTCCATCAAATTAATATATTACAGAATCTTGTGTAGCAGTTCTTTCAAGCTACGTTTGCTGCATTTCTTCACATTGCGTAGTGACCTTTCTGTCAGACTCTGTTCAGGCCTGCCTAGCTATGCCTACCTAAATGCTTGCAAGCTCACTCACAGAAATTGTTTCTGTGAGTAAGACTTCTCCACTGCATTGAAAATTCTGTATCACTTTGAGCTGTGGTTCTTTCTTGGCATAGCTCTGCTGTAAAGATTACAGGCTCTTACAGCGTGATGATTTATACAGTCCCTCTAATCTAATGCAAAGACTCCTGATAATTGTTACTCAGCTTGCAAAACCTGTGGAAAAAATTCTCCTGACATCAAACATTGTGTGTGAACAGACCAAGCAGGACCATTTTTGCTGTCACCCAGAGTTAATTTTAGGATGTCCCAGTATTTCTTATGGCTAAGTGAATTGTTCAGTTGTTAGTTAGCTGACATTTTGTTTAACAAAAGAATTCTTAAAAACTCTCAGACAGAAATGTGTCTTTTTCAGGGTAGTGATCACTATCACATTCCAACAGTAACAGTTGTTAGTTGTTATCAAGAAGAAATACTGACTGGCAAGAATATTGAGTCCCACATAAAATAATATTTGTGATTAAAATACACGTCACCGCAGTAGTGATTGTAGCTGATCTCTGTGTTGTACAGTTTATGTTTGTAAAAGTAACATAGAACATAGTGTGCTGTGTGGAATTACTTCTGTAATAAAACAAATGTTCTCAACATGGACTTCGACACACCCTCTCTGTACTTTGCTTTTATAACATTAGTTTGTCAGAGTAAATCTTCAGAGTTACACTTAACATACACATGATATTTTAAAATTGTTTATTTCAGATGGTTATACAAAGTAAGGCAGCAGTAAGTTCAGCTGTCTTTCAGAAGAATCTCATTTCTCTGGTGTTGTCTCCCATGCTTGCGTGTGTTTTTTTCAATAGTGCCAGTAATGTATACTCTGTTGTACCTGGGGGTGTGTATGTTCTCCTCTTTTTAAGTTAATCTGAAAAAAATATTGTGTCTTTGGCCTCGTGTCAATGTTTACCCTGAATGTGATGTTTTACTGTAGAGTTGAAGCATCTGTGCAGTCTCTTGCATCTCTTTCAGTTCATTATCTACATGCCGTAGTACTGTATGCATTTTAGTTTAAATCATACAACAGCCAGAGGAATGATCCCATTCATATGAAAAATACCTTTTTATTTTCCATATGCAACTACATTGTAAACCTACATCTAAAGCTAAAGATTGACTTGGCTGACCCTTGCAGCCGTTAATTTTTGCTGCTTATTTACCAACCATTGTGGTTTTGTTTGCTTCTCTGAAAGGGTTTTTTTTTAAGCACAAAACAATATCATTTACTTTTGGTAACCATTTCACTGTCAAGTTCCCTGCAGGTGATCACTTCCTTTTGCCCTTATTTAATTGATCTAGCTGAACCATTTCATTTCACATATCTGTCTACCTCGTTGTTTTAACATAAGTAATTCACAGAAATTGAGAACACTTCCTAGCAGTGCAGATACAGACTAAAAAATTTGTGACTCGGACTTAATCTTGAAGCTGTCTATTACAATTCTCTGTGGAAATTGTTTGTTCTCCTCATTCTCACTATCAGAAATCTGGGCAGATTTTCTTCTGTATTTCCTCTAACACCTCTCCCTTCCCCCTCCCCACCTTGTTAGTTAGGAAGGAAATTCCATAGCTTTGAGAACTGCTAGGTTTTTACATTCACATCTAAATCTAAATTCAGACTAACTTTCTTAATGGCATTTGTTCTAGAGTCAGTGGACTAAACTATGTCCAGGAATTAAATTAGAGCAGAGCAAAAGCTTCACTATAGTTAAGACTGAAAACCCCCACTTTGTTCAAAATTGAACTCTTCTGATACTCTGAAATCCCTGTGTTTGCTTGGATGTATTGAAATTTATCATGTGGTAAGGGATTAGTGTTCTGAGTTGTGGATCAACAGATTGGGGATTACTGAAATACAAAAGAAAACCCTTTGAATAAACATGCGTGACACTCAAACTGAGCAGCTCTGGCTATCTTTGTGTGAACTATTTGGATGAGAAGCTTTCCAATTCCTCTGTGTACTGTGCCTTTTTTTTTTTTTTTTTTTTTTAAGCATTCTGTGGTGTCTGAGGTTTAAAAGTGGAGACACAAGCTGGCTGTATTCTTTTTCAGCCAAACCAGTTCCTTGATGTGATTTAGAATGTAGCCCCCAAAAGAGCACAGCTGTCACAGCTGGAGGGGTAGTCTGGGGCTGGTAAGGAATGGCACTGGCTTAATACAATTTTGTTTCCACATGCTGTTTTGAGAGGATAGCTTTCTTATCTGGGTGTGGGTTTGCAAAGAATCTATGACTCTGTAAGGGAAAGAGAATGTCTGAGTTGCTCTTGTGGTTTAAGCCCAGCCAATAACTCAGCATCATGCAGCCTTTCCCTTTCCCCTTCGGGCGGGATGGGGAAATCTGGAAGAATGTAAACCCCATGGGTTGAGATAAGAACAGTCCAGTAACTAAAGTATAATATAAAACTACTACAACTAATAATAATAAAAAGGGAAATAACAAGGCGAGAGAATATAAAACTAAAAGGGGAAAAGGAGAAAACAATAAACACAAGTGATGCACAATACAGTTGCTCACCACCTGCTCACCCAGCCCAACCTGAGCAGTGATCTTCCCTTCTGGGTAACTCCCCCCAGTTTATATACTGGCCATGATGCGCTGTGGTATGGAATACCCCTTTGACTAGTTTGGGTCAGGTGTCCTGTCTCTGCTTCTTCCTGGCTTCTTTTGCCCCTCCTCACTGGAGAGCATGAGAGACTGAAAAGTCTGAGTTAGAGTAAACGCTATTTAGCAACAACTAATACACCAGTGTGTTGTCAGCATTGTTCTCGGACTAAAGCAGAAACACAGCACTGCACTGCACCAGCTACTAGGAAGGAGAAAAATAACTGTTACAGTTGAAACCAGGACAGTTGCCCTTCTCTGTGTTAGGAAATGGGACGATGTTGCAATAATCATTGAGGTGGACAAAGTAGAGTACATTACCCAGTGCTGTGGCTTCATGAGCTGTTGTCTTTTACCTTCTGAGGATGCTGCACTGAAATAATGGTTGCTATGCTCACCTTTAATTTCTAAAAGCTGGAAGTTGCTGGATTTCTCTGACACTTGCTATATCTGAAGGGAGCTCAGTGTAGCATATGTGATCCATTTTTGGTGTTTTGAAATGGTCTCATCTGCTCCAGTTTCCTCCTTTGGCATTTTTAACGTTTTGGTTGATAGGTTCTTCTGCATGTAGACCAAACTAATAAAATACTGTATATTAGTAGAATCTCAGGGGGCTGCCTTGCTAAGCATTTATCCCAGAAAAAGCATGGAAGTGACCACACTTTTGAACAGCAGTATCAAATGCAATATTTGGAAAATAGCTAAACTCTACAAGTAAGAGTAAACCTAATATTCAAGATCTGGGGCATCTGTTTCTCAAACATTGAGGTCTGGTTTCCATGTTGCTTTGAGATCTTCAGGCATATCTTGCAGGTAATATAAAGAAAAGCTTCTAAAAGCAGGAAATAAAGAATTATGGTAGTCTATTTCATCATTTTGCGTATCACTTTTTAGTCTGGTCAAACCCAAAATCTCCTGCTTTGTGTCCTGTGGCGGTTTGTGCAGACTGACGCTGCACATATATGTTCTACAGCCAGATGTGATCCAAGGATGGCAGACAAGCAATTTCTTGTGTGGAGGCCACTGGAGAACTCTGTCACCTGCTCAGGAGAACTCTACTAGACATGCAGCTCTGGGTGTGCTACCTAACATGGAGATGCTATATGCTTTCCTTTTATCATGTAGTGGAGAAATACAGGGTGAAAGTAAGGAGCTGTGTCATTAATGCTGCTACACTAGGAGAGGCTGAGGAAGTTGAATGAATAAGCATTTACTACAAGCAGACCTATGTGTTTTGTGTGTGTGGAAGACAATTGGTAGGATGGCAAAATGAGCTAAGGGTGTGACTTGAGACGGTTGGAGTACTGGTGTGGGGCCAAGGTTTGTTGCTGATTACACAGCAAAGTCTGGAACCATCTATTTAGTTGCTGCCTGTGATTATGTATTTAGACAAAAAGGATGCCAGGCAATCAAACAGTTGTTTAAATGTGGGATAGTCAGCCTGTTTCTTTAATAGCATGCAGACTATATGCAGTTCACATGTAGTTCCCACACCAGGAATACATAAGGTGATCTGCAGTGGGATTATGCCTGTCCAGTTCTGCAGTCTGAATCCCTGTTAGTGGGAGCAAGTCAGCCAGATGGGATTTCTGACTCTGAAATGTGTCATCCAGGCACCCACCCACTACTGCTCCATCCTTTAGCAATGTAGGAGGATCTCATGGTGGTTGGTGTCAGTTTACACCTGTGAGTTAGCTCTGGGGTTTCCCATTCCTGCACCCTTGAGTTCAGCAAACATCTTCTGGATCTTAGCCATAGGAAAATTTTAGCTTGTAATGTGTAGTCAGAAGAGTTGGCCATACCTGTGCTGATGGTTCCTAAATGCTAGTATCTAAAGTAAGAAGGATGAACTAGAAACTGAAGTATCATGTGAAGACTGTTTGGATGAGTGAATAAAAGGGGGTATTTCTGACTACTTCATCTTCTGAATGACTATTTGTAACCATATGTAACATGGACTAACCATCACAAACATCTGAACTCATCATGGTAATGCCCATTTCACTCCAATGGTCTGAACAGAATGAAGTATATAGAAATCATATCCAGCCAGTTTATACTTCAGGTAATGGTTGAGCCCACCTATAGTGAATAAAATGGAGATGTGAAATCTGATTAATACTAATACTGAGGATTCTGTAGGAGTCAGGGCAGCAGTGAGTGTGTAGCAGTGCTAGCACTGACAATGGCATGACAGAAAGCTCTCACAGGATGATCTGTTGCAAGAAAGCAAGGCCCAGGTACGTGTAGGTGTGCTCTTCAGCAGCAGCTTTTGGGTTCAGGAAGTCTGGTGTGGAGCTAGACATAATGAATAGGACAGGAGCTAGGCTAATGACAGGGCTTAAACCATGTCAGACAGCCACTTAGGTGTCTGCAGTGGTCTAGTTCTTCTCCAGGTTGGGTCTGTTGAGCATAATGTAAAGCTCATGTGAAAGCAGTTCAAAACTTCTGTGGCACAGCTGTACGGAACTGCCCCTTGCAGCAGTATAGCTACATGCCTGTGGTGAGCTTGAGTGTGATGCCGATGTGAGACAGCTCTGGATAGAATTATTCAGGTTCGTTAATATCAATCTATTGGTATAGATTGGAGATTAATCTATCCACAGAAAACAATTAGTTTTGTATTTTCTAGCTAGCCAATCATTGCTAGACTCAATCTGGACCTATATGTTAGAGGAAATTCTTCCAAGTCATGTTTTTTTTCTATTGAAAACCCTTAGGAAGTGTAAGAGAAAAAAAGCTTCACAAACAGAATTAATATAGCAAAGCAGTATGCTGTACCCTTCTGGAATCCTGATTTCAGCAACCCACAGATGCCTGAACTCTAGAAATAAAGCATTTATAGTGTACTCCCACACAATAATTCTTCCATAAAGAAATAATCATTCCAAAGCATATTCTTATTGTAAAACGTAGAGTAGAAGCATCTCTCCTGCTCATAGTCACTTAAGGCTGTTTCAGACAAAGAACATCTGCTTAATATAGCAATCATTTTACTGTTTTCTGCATGATGCTGTCTAACACTGTGGTTTTGTTTATGTGATCTGCAGACTGTATCCATCCAGCTGCTCACAGTATCTGTGGCAGGGAGGCTTTGGGAGTCAACACTAAGACAAACTGTATGCCATGCCATCCTGAAGGAAGACATACAGGATCACTAAAGCAATGTGCGTCTCTTTCTTATTGGTTACTTACATATGCTTTAGGCAAAATGAAGGACTAGCCCCATTTTCTTCCAGATGGGTTTGTATTATTACTCAGGGTTAGAAGTGTGTTGCTACAGCTGAGCTGGAACTGTGCCTAGCCCACTGGATGCACATGGTATGTTTGTGAATATTTTCCATTATTATTGCTGTTTTCAGAAAGCACAATTACGTTTGAGGATTTGAACATTAACAGTATTTCTGGAGCTTCAGATTTTTGTTCTTCATTTCCTGAATCTTAGGGGGGGAAAAAAGTTTTGTTGAATTTGGTGTTAATTTCTTCCATTCATTTTGTTTTTAACCTAATATGTGAATTTTCCTCCTCACTGTGTGAATCATGCAGAGCTTGGCAGAAAGAGCAGTCAAATTTATAATACTGCTCCCTTTTATATTGTAATAATTGACCTTTTCAAGGGATGTCTACAGAGATCTTCATTCACACCTTCAACTTTTCAAAGGTGTTGCAGGCCTTTGTAGAATCGGTGTTTCACTGGGTAACTAAAGCTCTAATTAACTTTTGCTAAAGTGAGCAGCTCTTAGCTGTTTTTTTCAGCTGTTAAATGCTGCTGCCTTCAAGGCATACCTTTATAACTTGTTGGGATTTTTGGTTTAAGAATGGACATTATTTGCATATAGAATAGTATACTACCTGTCTGTTAGATAGAACTGTTAATTTTAGAACTGTTTAAATTTGAGTTGCCCAACACTGCATTCTAAAGGAACATTGCCTTCCTATTCGTTTAAATGGGAGTCAGCCTAAAGGAGAAGGAACAAAGCACTGTCATCCACACATCACTACCTACCATGGGGCAGGATCCACGTGTGCCAGAGTCATCAGTGGTTTAGAATTAACCTTCAAATAAAATCTTAAAAGTTACATGGTATTATATGAATCAGTTTGTATTTCATATTACAAAGGTTGCATGGAAGTGCTGCCTTGGCCTTATCTAAATATACATGGCTTGTACAGATTTAAGAGACTTCCACAAGAGGGTGCACCTGTTCAACAAAATCCCATATAAATCAAATGAGTGTGTCTCCATTGTGGGCATTATTTTCTATCAATCATTTTATATATTAACTCATGGATCTAAATCAGCTTCAAAATGGGATGGATGCTTTAATCTGTTGAATGTCCCAGAGCATCTCACCAGTCTGTGACAGATACATGAATAGATACATGATAATTTCTGGGTAAAGGAGTCAGTTAAGTTTACTTTTGAACAAGAGGCACTGTGTCCAGAAGTCCCGTTCATACGGATGAAAAGCTGTCTTCAGACACCAGTCACAGAATGGTTTTTAAACATTTGAGGGGTTTTAGTGTACTGAAATGTTACCTGTTTCTAACTTAGGCCTAATGCCCTGCAAATGTGTACTACATGCATCTGAAGAATGAAGTTTTTGGATTTTGTTGAGTTAGTTTTGAAGCATCATTAACTTTTCCCTCAGACTGGTGCAACACTGGATAGTACAACTGCAGAAGTTCCATGTATAAAGATGATGTCTTGAGAGACTGCTGACTTGAGTGTAACTAATACAAGTCTTTTCTGTTTTGATTTTGTGATAAAATTATTTCCTGTTTCATAAGATAGATGGGAACTCTTACTAAACACTTCCTCTTAAGTTGTATAATGTTACTGTGCTGATATGCTAAAAGCATTGAAGTGTTCTTCTTCATGTGTAGGCCAAAGTTCTAGGCCCATTTCCCTAAGACTGCAGCCCTATAATAGTAAGATATCTCTGCAGAAATGATTAACGAATTTTCCAGGAAAAGGGTCTGCTTTTTGCATGATGCATTCCCTGTCCAAATACATGAACCATAAATCACCTACAGAGATAAGATTATCTGATAGTCAGCAAAGTAACTAGAAGTATGGTGCTATTCAGATGTGTCATATACGTGCTTTTTTCTTAGAAATGCTGTTCTTGTCAAACTTTCAAGTATTTTAAATAAGAGAAACAGAATGGTCTGCTTTTAAAGCTTGTAATTACCAGTACAAGATATTCAAACCAGATGAATTTGAGAGCAAGGAAATTACTAAATTTTTGTTACTGCTAGCTGCAATTGTAAAAGCTGGGTCTGCATTCAAAAGGTTTCATTTACTAATATTGATGGATTGAAACTACTGTAGCTATGATACTTTTGAGCAGTGTAAAACAGAAGAATATAAGGTATTACTAGAAAGTCACTGCCACACAGTGAATATGTCACTTATCTAGCAAGATTTCTGTTTTAAAGACTGCAACCCCCTTCTATTTACACCAGTCTAGATTATCATGTTTAAGCAGATGATGGTTATTTTGGGGTGGTGGTGGTTTTTTCTCTTCTTTAACTTGCTTGTGGATAGTACCATAAGAATAATCTCTGTTTGTATTTTTTCTTATAAACACTGTGGGTTTGGATCATTGCTACCCTCCAAAGAGCCAAATGCATTTACCAGTCAGATATGCAACACTGGTTAGTTATCTAAGACTCCTGGCTATATTTGATAGCAATAGGGCACAAGGAGGAACAGTAATTCCTGTAGTTACTGTAGATCATACTGCTCTAAATGTAATGGCATTTTCAGAAGCAATTCTTCATTCTGACAGTGTGTGGAAGTCAGACACAGGTACACAATGCAGACAGATGCCCCTTCTGTACCCCCACCAAAGTAGGGTCCCAGTTTCTTTTCTAGGATATGGCATCAAGTGTTCATCACTCCCCAGAGGTCCTCTTCCTGACCTCAAGCTGTATGCACCAGCCTGGCCAAAGTTCAGTCAACGCTGAGCATTTCCAGTGGAGGGAAACATTAATGAATAGCAAGCTCCATGTCAGCATGTTTGGACCTTGAAATTTTTGCCCTCCTGATCGTCGGGACAGACCAAGAGAGATGTACCCCACTAGGTGTCACTCCAGCAAAGGCCACCCGCATACAGGTGTTGAATAAACCTTTGCTGCCCTCCTCTCTCATCAGTGAAAACTAGCTTGCATTTTTTTACCTTTACATAAACACAGCAAGTGCTTTTTCACTTAAAAAAAAAAAAAAAAGGTAAGCCTTAGTATTAAGAGGGAGGATACAAATGCACAGAAAATAAAAATTATAAATTTTTAGTTATGCAACTTGTGAGAGAAAAAAATAGATTGACATATATTATGAAAAATGGACTATTGCAAAAGTCTTATAGGTATAGAAGAGTAAGCACATCCTAATAACAGGGTGAGCTGATCAGAGAGTCTCTTTTCCCATCTGTGAACTTCTCAAAAATGTCTGCATCATTGACCTTTCTTTTCCCTTGGTACTTACCTAACTGACTTGCTGGCACATGTCCATGTCAGAACAAGGGCAGGGCTTGAAATGTTACTTGAAAGTGATTAGCATTTCTCATCAAGCATTGGTACGGAAAATAACTCTCTCTTTGGTTAATTTTAAAGCATTACAGTAAATTTAGCTACATGGATGAATTCCTTTCATATTGATTTCTGTAATAAATGCACATTCTTTGTTCAGTACTGTAAAACATCAATGGATTGTTTTTTCACTGCTAAACCAGTTTTGTATTTTTGCTAAAATAAAGGTGGCATAACTTTGTAGTTTGTTTCCTACTGCAAGTAATGGTTCACTAGTTTAAGAATAACAACTACGATTCCTTTTTTTTAGTTTTTGGCATCCATGTCTGCTGCTACATAGCAAAGAAACAGTCATAGACATTTGTATGTTCTCTTGGACTTTGATGTGCTAAATGGTTGATCCAACCTGTGAAATGCTGTTGTGTAAGTCAAGGGACCTCTGTCCTCTTCCAGTTGCCAGTGACTTGTTACTTAATCTTAGCGATGTCTCATTTTGTATTTTTAATTGTTAAAGCAGACAAGAGTAAGACAATTTTGGTATAATTGTATTACATAATAATGATATTAAGAAAAAAAGCCTGAAACTGTAGATTTCAGTATTTTATGTGGTAATAATCAGTACTGATTTCTTTACTTGTGTGTAAAGTCCAGTGCTAGAAAGCAATTAAAAAAGAAGAAAAATGTTATGTAGTGATTGATTAAATTGGAGAAATGGTAGAGAAATTCTTGCAGAAAACTCATACTACTGAAGTCAAGTTCATTCTCTTCTTGATTTGCTGCATACAGTGAGGTAGACTGTTTTAGACATCCAGAGTATAAGCACATTGGGAACAGTAGCACTGAGATTTCTCATAAGAGAATGTTTTTTAATGCCTTGAAATCAGTGAAGACCACCTGCTTTTCTGCTGGATTGGCTGGCAGAAATACATTGAGCTAAAATGAGAGCTTGTGGCAGTGACTGTTCCCCTCCCTTTTCCTTACTGAAAATGCTGAGAGCACAAGTGTGTGAGACAGACCTAGGACCCAATGGCTTCAGAAAAACTGAGAACGTGCGGCGCACCTTTTGTGTGCTGCCTTGTTCCCAGTGTCCTTCCAGTTCCCATCAGCATTTGCTGACTTCTCTGCATATAAAACATCAGAAGAGTTAACCTTCCTGTGATGGGATGTAGCTCAAGAAGTTAAAAGTGTTTGTTGTGCAAGTATTGAGGTAGAAAAGGAGCTCATGTTTCTGTCACTAGAAAAAAATGCATTGGAGCCCAAAAACATTGGGTTTTGTGTTTGGTTTGTTGTTCTTTTTTAGCATGAACATTTAAGTCAAAGACATTTCCCTTCTTTCATCAGCAAATAAGTGAACTGTGCATACTGATTATTCCATTATTTGCAAGTCAGAATTGTAAATGGCTGCATTCACTCTGATGCAGTTTACCATTTGAAAGAAATAATTAAAGCTTTCTTTCTCTTGCCTAAGATCTAACTGCATTTAAAAATGAGATCATACTCTCATGGTGGTCATAGTTGCTTTATATGTTTGTGTGGGGTAGCCTCAGAAATAGGTGTACAATATGCTGGTGTGTTGTGATGTATTTCCTTTAATTATACATTTGTTTTGAGAAAAATGGTTATTCCCAGCCTCCCTCTTCCCTCAGTTATGTCCTTACGATCCCACTGCAGTGGGAGTTGTGCGTACCTTAGTGTGTAGTTCAGCCATATGTGCTACTTATTTATATCTCATGCATGAAATAAGCTCTTCCAAACAGATAATTTTTGTTCTGGTAATAGAAGATAAATGCAAGTGTGTATGCAGTTCTTTCTTGCTAAATGAGGGTATGACACATGGCCAATCACTGTGCTTGGTGAAGCTCTTGTTTTGTTGTGTCCAGACAGAGTGTGAGGCTGTGCCTGTCTGATATGTTAGACTCTCAAGAGTTCAATTAATTTATAGATGATAATTTGTTTTCAGCGCCTGTAGACAACGATGCCTCCTTTACTCTGCCTCTCCTGTGTCATTCTAAAAGAAGTCAGCTCCAACTCATGAAGCTCAATTTTTGCAATTTGTTTGTGGAAATGGCATATTCTCCATGCATTATAAACACAGCTGCGCAGCATTTTCAAAGCACACTGTAGAGCTTGTGCCCGCTTAAAATGACAGTATCTTTCTAGGTGCCTGGATTTTCTATATCCGGAATGGAAGACCAGTTTTATTTAAAAAGAAAACAAAACCACACATAATATAATGTGTTCCATCAACATGAATTTCACCTTCTGAAGTTATTTACCTCTTTATAAGTTATTTTATCTGGCCACGTTAGTGATGCAAATGTGCTTAATTCTTGTGGGGTGTGTGTGTGGAGCCTGTGTGAATTGATGGCCACGTCCTGC
>JANHGB010053775.1:0-10258 GCA_026283785.1 Coracopsis vasa
GGTTCCCCCCCCCCCGCCACCCAACTCCACTCTTCAAGGGGGTAAAAACCATCATCAGATCTTAAAAAGGGGTGAATTAGAGCAAGGATGCATGTGGGCAGGTGAGATGAGAGCAGAAACCTCTGTTATCCATCATAGCTATGGAAGAAGAGTTTTGGGGTCCTCTGGCTCTGGAGAGCAAGGATGAGGCACAAGTCCCCCATTTCATCCCTGGAGGGAGGCTGTGCTGGGGAATGGGACAGCACAGTGGGAGCATCCCCTTTCACAACTCAGAGGCTATGGGGGAATCATGACTCATGGTAACAGGGGAGCGGGAAAGGAGGGAGCTGGCTGAATCACTCTGATGTGGCGGGGCTGGGATCTCTATCCCTAGGGGCTCAGAGAGGGGCTTGTTGGCTATTCCTCATGGAGATGGGAAAGAGGTCTGCAGCGCAGCCAGTTAAAGATGGGGCTTCCTGGTGGGGCCGAATGTGGGGAAGGAAATGGGCAGATGATGATGGGAGAGGAGCAACACAGGTGCCTGCCTGCTCACTGCTGCATGCCATGAGAGGAGGTCAAGTGTTCCTGGTTCCCATGTCAAGGGCATATCCTCTCTGCTGGCTTCAACCATCCTGAACTTCAGTAAAGAGCAGCATTCTTTCTTGAAGGGCATAGTGATATTCATCTCCTGCTCCATGGGCTGGTCCTGATGAAGGAAGCCAGCAAAGGAGCAGGATAAGTGCACAGTGAAGATGCAACAGAGCCCAAAATGAGGATCTCAGCCAGCCAAAAAGGACTGGCATCACAAGAAACCACCATGCAAACTGCAACAGAACCACTGGTGTTGACCTCATGGACACATTCTGAACCGCTCAGCAGCCCTGGCACAAATCACTGCTGCTCTGTTTAACAGGGAAAAAGAGAGATTTTAAATAAAGTTCTATCAACCTTTTTATATTGACAATGGGACTGGTTATTATAGACTGTGTGCCTGAGGGTCTTCCACTGAAAGGAGCAGAACGCAACACTGGGGGCAATTCTTGATTCCACTTACTCCCAATAATTATTACTTCTTGGCTTGTCGCTACACTATATAGTGTAATGTTATTGCTTGGAATGGTATGTTAACTTAGCTTTTACTGATACCATGTGTTCCCCTTCTTTTAGCCCAGTCAAGAACTGTTTTCCTAAGGATGGTCAAGGGAATATGATTCTAATATAACTGTAGATGATATGAAAAGTTTTATAGACAGTAATCCACATTTGAACTGGGAGCCCAGAATCCAGTCACAACGGCCTTAATCAGACATTAGAATTACACATTTTGAAGGCTCAGATTGGCCAGTGAAGTAGAAGAGGCAATCACTTGCTTATGGGCAATAGCCAGGTTGAAAGTCAAGATACTAGATCTCCGCTTAGAGAGAAAGAGAACAAAAACCTCTGAAAGCTGGGCTTATAATATGCGATTTCAGGCACCATTTGGCTCCAGAAGCATGATTTAAAGCAGCCTGAGAAACACACAGGGGCACATTGCTTGCTGTGTTTTTCCCCATGAGTGGACCCATAAAACTGTGCCTGGTAATGTAACAGTGACTGTCATTGCTGGCAGAACTCAGGTGCTCCAAAACTCAGAACAGGAGCTGCAAAAGGACCTACAGACCAAGGTGTGCTGACATTTACAAAGGAGCTGTCTGGTCTCTGCTTGCAGAAGTAGGCTTTTCTTTGATGGTATGTGGAGATGTGCAAGGTAAGGAGTGGGCAATGACTCCCTGCTTGCTCAGTCAGACAAGAGAGCTCAGACTAGCGCTGTGATGCTCCCAGACAACTGCATGGTGCAAGCACAGCCCCGTGAACACTCTGGAGCAGGAGATGCAGGGACAGCACTTGGAGCGATGCCTGGGATGGGAGAGCAGAGTGGAGCTGAGCTGCTGAAGCTTTCCCAGGGACCAGAGCACAAGGATTTGCTCCACTGCTTTCCCTGCTTCACATTTGCAGTGCTGTTTCTCTCTCAGCTCTGCATCTGGAGTCTGCAGTTAATCCACCTTCAGAAGTTGCTGGCTCAGCTCCTGTGAGTGACTGCAGCAGACAGGGACACTGCACATCTATATCTCTGCCGTATTCCAGATCCCTGTGCTTACTAACAGTGTGCTTTCCTACTCAGTCATCAAGGTATTTCTTGGTATCTTTTATAGCAGAACAAGTCCAGTGTGCAAAAGGAGAGGGCTTTGAAGGCAGATAGCAACAACAGGCAGCGTTTTCCAGCCCCACCAAACTTTTACGAGCACTTCCATAATGGCATTTCCAACACTTGGGCCGCGACTGCAGTGACAGTTGACGCCTCATACATCATAATCTGCTTTCTATTGAAAACCCAATGATGCTGGTTTATTTATTGCAGGCAATTACCTTCGCATGGGACAAATGTGCCTGGAAATTCCAACACTTTGGTCTCGGCAGCAAGCGGGCTTGCACTGTCTGACACCGTGTTCATCACTGCACTCATCACCGGGGCTGTGTTCCCCTCATTGTGCAGGTCACTGCATTGCCCTCCAGTGCTACATATCCACAACTGGAATGACTGCAGGAGCTTCAGGGCTTGCCTTAGGGCTTATGGGGTGTCTTTTGGGGGGGTTAAAGAGCAAAGCTTTGCTGCTAACCAAAGAGACCTTTGATTGCACTGCAAGCTGGTGGCACGCTCCCCCGAGTCGGTGACTGGTTATGCAGATGGACATCTGTTTTTCTTTCTCTGGACATTCCCTTTATTTTACTTTCAAAAGTCTCATCAAAGCTGATTTCTGGGGCATCCCGTGCTTGTCTGTGGTTTTTCATCATTTGCTTGTGCATTGAGCACAAAGGAACTAGAGCAGTCACCAGCTTGTGCTTAAAAGGGGTAAGGAAACAGCATGGAGTGGGGCTGGGATGCCAGCTGGTGGGCAAGACAAGGTGATGGCTGGAAGGAGAAGACCTCTTTAGCGAGGGCAGGGTGAATGGGGAATGCGGTGGAGCAGGAGGTACACAGTGGTTCATGAGGTGGGAGGTGAGGTAAATGGGCCTATGGTCAGCTCCTTGCTCAAGCACCCTTGGGACAAAGAGAAGTGGGTGATATCAAACCTACTGGCTCTCACATACATAACAATGACAATACCTCTACTCACTGACTTACCTGGTGCTCCTCGCCTTAAGAAAGGAAGGCAAAGCTTTCTAGCTGGGAGGCTAAGCAGTAAGCAAGCTGTGGTGAACAGACCATGGATGGAACATTAGCATAGGTGAAGTCATTTGTTCGTGAGCTTCAGCCAAGCCACCAACTTTGCAAAGCACATCTGGGCTCAAAGCAAGACAAACACCTGCTCTGAAGGTCTTCCAAAGCCAGAACTGTTCAATACTGAGTGCAACTGCCCAAATTAGACCTCAGCATCCTCCTCTTCCTACTCATACTTGAATAATAGTCCCTCTGTTAAAAACACAGGGAAGTACACATCTGGACTCGAATCCAAATGAGGAAGGTTACTTTTATGCAACCTTGTCTGGCCTTTTGAATGTGCCCCTTCCCTCATCTCCTCTGAAGCTTTATTGGCCAAGCTGAGTAGACCCACACCTTTGAAAGCCTGGCAAAACCCCATGTCTTGCAGTCTGGCCAGATCAACCCATTTCTGCACTGTTGTAGCCTTAAAAAGAGATCATCATGGAAAGAGGTTTCCCTTTACCTCTTGCAGAAACAAAGCTCCTCGCTTCACCACAGCTCTATCACATCACACCACTGGAAATGAAATCCATCAGCCTCTGGAAATGATCTATCCTGGTTTAGGATCCCTTACCAGCATGAGCTAAAAATGAACCACTTGGACCACAGACACATGCAAGCTCTGCTGCACCCCTGCTCAGCTCCCTTTCACTTGACATCTTGTGATGGGGGAAGAGCACTGCTGCTACCTATACCATCCCTGCTGAGATTTAATGTCAAAGGATCTCATCTTGGGCCATTGGGAGCCTCATTTAACTCCTTTGAGATGTGATTTGCTCCACAATGCTTCCCAGCATCAGTGCTTGGTTCAGGTTTCAGACTGTTGTTCTTTGCACTGTCCACTCCTCATCTCTGTAACTCTCTTTTTCCTACCTGAAAAATAGAAGTAATGCTTCAAAAGCCCTTTATAATTGATAGAGCTTTCTGAAAGAGAAGCATTATTATTCCATAGGAATGGCTCAAAAGCAGTTGGTCCATAACTTCATAAACATCACAAGAGATTTCAGCTAGCAAAGTGTGAAGAAGTCTATCTGCAAGGTTAACAGCTCCTGGTTTCCCTCTCTCTTGTGGTATACAACATAAAAAGCACAATTTCAATGGGATCAGCTTGCAAATGAATCACTGTTTCTTAATGAGGAGAAAGGAGAATTAATCTGTAAGCACGTCCACAGCCAGTCTCTGCAGGGAGAGCTTAATAGTGACTGCTGAGAGCCAGGATGCAGGCTGCATCCAGCCACAGGAATTAGTATGAGGACAAAATGACACCGTGCTGCAGAGCTGTGTGTTTAAAGCACAAATCAGATCTTTTTATTATGGTTGTTGTTAGGTACAGCCACAGGGTAGGGGATCTGAAGGGGAGGGAGCATCCTCCTGTTGATCTGGTAAATACATCATCTAAATACAGCCTGCTCCAGCAAACAGGCGAGCCCAGGGAAATGAAGGAAACCACATTAAAAACATGATGAAAGTTGCCTCAAGGCTCCTTATGTCACACTTGGGCTTTAGGCAGTTGGGGGGGGGTTTATTTCTTGCCTTTTTCTTCCTTTAACAAGGCAAACCCAAGCATTCTTCGCTTTGGTGTTAAAGGCTGAGAAGACCCCTCAGCTTCTCCCCCCAAACACACATTGCTCATGGACACATATGCTTGTGTGAAATGGATGCCCACTGCCTCCTGCCCAAGCTGTAAGACAAGGGTACATTAAAAGCTCATAGGGGAGAAGGCTTTGGGCTCCTGGCTCCCATTGTCATGGTCAGCTAAACACAATTCCTGTTGACACCAGGATCCCCATGACTCCTCCAAAGGGTTCATGGAACCCAGAGGAGGAAGGGACAACACCAAGTGAGGACCCTGTGCACCATATGGGTATGACCCACAGCTCATGCTGCTGGAGAGGGCAAAGAAAGAGGCAACCCCCCCCCCAAACTGTGTTATTTCTGCCCTGTTGTTAACTCCCTTCAGCAATAACAGAACTAAATAAAACTCACACATGGTTTATTTCTGGATTAACCCCCTCTCCCCCCCCAGCTCTGTTCCCCTTCTGAATTGATTTATGGTGCTATTGTTCTGTACTCTGACCTAACACACCAAATGCTTGAAGCTTTGCTTCCTCCCTGCTCCTTCCATCGTGCAGGTGTAACTGCTGTAAAAGGGAGGGAGAGGAGGGAGAGGGAGGAAGGAAACAGAGGAGAAAACAAGGGGAAGAAGTGGAGACTGCAGATGCACACATCTGCTTTCTGACTAATTCAGGCTATGGCACACCCGTATGGGTGCCTTTTATTGCGAACATTCCTTATAAGTTAGAAACATTTCTTTACCAGCCCCCTCTTCCCCTTCCCTCCAAACTTCAGATGTCCCAGAGGAATGCTTAAACTATTATGCAATCCCAGAGGAGTTTGCTGCTTCCCTTTTTAATTCGTTCCATACTGGTTGCTGGTTTTTAAAGCAGTGCCCAGTTTACTCTTTCCTAAAGCAACCCAGGGCTCCTTGTTCTGGGTCTGGCACTGAATTCCCTATAACTTTGTTCCCAAATCCCTATGGGTTTATAGTGTGGTTATAATCATTTACATGATGCTGAAGTTTGCAATTACCTGCTCTGATTTTTTTGAGCCTTTATTTAAATAGAAATGATAAAAATGCTGATTTAAGCCACTCCAAAGGGATATTCTTGGCTATTTTTCACTTGGCCAGCATTCACAGGTGAGCTGTGGTCCTTTTAGCCCAACAAAATGCCTGTATTATCTAGCCCTAAGCACAGACTGATGTCTTTGCAGACAGAAATCCATGTGTAGTAAAAAGGACAAGGCTGGAATCAGGTTTTGATGTTCATGTTTCAGTGACAGTGGGCTATTCGGGTTGCAAAAGCACTATATGGGACTTCTCTTTTCAACCTCACGAGCCTTCTTTGCCCTCCAAGCACTACTCCAAGGTGGGGAAGCAATGGCAGATGCCAAGAAATAGGCCCAAGGTTGTCTAGAAAGTCCATAGCAGGAAAAACGACTTAAATTCCCCAAATCAGGACTGCGGCTGCTGCCTTCCTGATATGGCTTTTTTTCCCCATCATAAGCATAGCACGGAGTGACTCTGCCTGGCTCTGGTCCCCCCTGTAATACCTTTGTCTGAAGGGAAACCATCTTATTGGCCTTATAAGTGTCCCTTAGAAATAGCTGACTCCAAACTAAGGGCAGAAAAGCCTCAGAGAGGACTGCACCAGGATACGGTGAAGAAAGACATCCAAAGAGTTAGGAAAGGCAACACCATTCCTTGTTAATGAAGAGCAAAGGGAAGTGGACACTGGCCACACATGGCATTAATAGCACCAGTTGACACTCTTAAGCCCAGTGTTGCTTCTTGGTGCAAGAGATTTGCTGTTCATTGAGAAATTAATTAAATTACCTTTAATTCATGAACTCCAGAAAGAGTTGAAAAGGGAGGGAGCTGAGTCTTGGAACCTGATGATCCCCTCTGTGGTGAGGAGCAGTTACTGCTTCTCCATTGCCCAAAGCATAGCCAGGGAGCCATTAACTCCTGTTTCTGCCATGAAGGCTCAGGGAGGAAGAGCTCAATGGTACCTTGAGCTAGGGGAAATATTCCCCTTGCCGCTCAAGGGCTTGTGGCACTGAGTGTGCTTTCACATCTCATTGCTGATCTTGATCCCAAGGCTTTGATTTAAACACACTTCAATCAGATCAGCTCCATTAGTTTAGCTTGGGGGGGTGTTGGTGTTTTGGTTTTGGGTTTTTTCCCTATTTTGGCCTAATTTCATTAGAATCACATGGCTCCTCCCATGTGCTGCTTTGACAGATGCTGCTCACTGGTACCCAAAATCAAAGGTAAACCTTAGAGGTGGGCAATCCCTGGGAAATGAACGTGCACTGGCTCTGCTGTGAACTGAGAGTGCTTAAACTGCATGCCTTTATGGGGAAAATTAATTGTATGGATAATTCCCCCTTCCATTTCTATGTGTGGCATCCATGCTGTTTCAATTTCTGCGTGACAAAATGTATTGTTGATAGGAACCAGACCTGTGGCTGCTTTAGTACTTAGATATCTAAATACTTGCCTGCAAGTACCATCTATCACTAAAGCGAAAAACCATGTCACTCACAATGTCCTTTGGGAAGGAGAAACCCCACAATTCTTTCAAGGTTTGCCAGTTACTTTACAAGTTAAGCCTGTCAGTTTAGCACTAAATCTTAGACTTAAAATGGTAAAATGAGGAATAAAAAAAAAGGAAATAAAATAAAAAAGGTCCTTGCTTCCAAACTGGAAAACTGAGTTTGTCTGAGATATTTGATGCTTGTATTTGGGACTCGTGATGACTGATTCATGGGTTTAGGGACTGTGTGTGCTGACAGACCTGAGCGCCCTGCCTTCACTTTGGGAGCATGGATTAGCTCTACCCTAAACAGGCTGAAAGGAAGAGATAGGTGAGCAAACAACGGCACTCTCCAGCTTGCCATCACCTCTCAACTGTGAGCAATGGGCTTTGCAAGCATCCAGCCTCCATCTGCACCAGGGAGGTGAAGGTTTCCCTACCCTCTCTGCAGCCACATGCAGAGATGCAGAGATCACAGATTCATAGCATCAACCAGGCTGGAAAAGCCCTTTAAGCTTTAAGTGTGGAGCCCAGAGCTGAACATAGGATTCGAGGTGCAGCCTCACCAGTGCTGAGAGACAGCTGGAACTGCCCACAGCCACCCAGACTGTTAAGTTAAGACCAAACCTCTTCTTGACCAATGCTGAAGAAGAGCTGGACAAAAGCATTTCAGGGTGTAAAAGCTGGGTTAATGGGGATCAAGAAAGTTGCCATCTGGCTGCTGAAGAGATCCAGAGCATCTCTCTCACAGCACCCAGGAATTTTAATGTTCCTGGGTGTGCACGAGGCACAGAGTAATTTGCTGTTTACGCAGCTTGGCTGTGCTTTCATCTGCTTGTTTGGAAATCAGGAGGTTTGGAGCAGGATGAATTTAATGGGATTCCCACCCTCCTGCCTGTTCCAGCAGGATCCTGGGCAGTGGGAAACAGAACGAGGAAGAATGAAGCACCAGTGTCATCTGCGGTGCTGGCCTGCAAGCAGCAGGATGTGCCTATCTGCCCCTGGCAGCTCATCCCTGCATCTGCCTTTTAACCTCACATTGCAGCACTGGGGGCGGTACCAGGCACTCTGCAAACATCTGGAAAACAACCACGCTGTAAATTTGCTGGACACAAACTCATCACTTTGGCCCTTCCTGTGTGGTTATCCCATGGTAAGCTAGCGGCTGGCGCTGCTTTCCCTGTGCCGGACATGTTTAGGAGCATAAATCACAGGACCGCACTCACTTGGTTGGGACAGAGCATCACTGGTGCCGCTGGTCACCATGTGAAGAAGTATGATCAGCAATGCCTTTGTCCTTTCCCTTTGCAAACACGTTAGCATGTGTAACTTAAAAGATTATCTAGACCTTAAAAGATGCAGTTGGAGTTTTCATCAACAAACCATGTTGACAGACTGGCTCAAGAACCTCCTCAGAACAAGCAATCTGGATCTCTCACCTTGGATATTTGCTGGAGCAAGAAGAGGATCAAGCTGGGGAAAGGAAAAGGCTTTATTTACACTGTTGCCTACCAGGAGAGAGACCAGAGGGTCTATGTTGGAAGGCAGAGGGTAAAAAAATGCTCATTCACAACATGTAATGAAAACCATCTTCTTTTGCCCTCCCGCCCTGCCCCTGAGACAGTGTTCGCAGAGCTGTCACTTTTCAATTTCCTTTGTTTGGGTTTACTGGAGAGCAGAAAACTCCATCATTTCAGCAATAAAATAGCAGAACCCCACTAAGCCTGGTGAAACGAGAATCAAAATGAGAGGAGTGGAGGAAAAGAAGGGATTGTTTCCCAGGGAAGGGCTAATACCATTTTAGCTGCTGCTTCTAGCAGAGAATAAGTCCTATTTATTTTATTACTCTGAGGGTTCTAATTGTCATCAGACCTTAATTGCATCTTGGCTTGCTTTGCAAAGCAAAGAAAGCAGCAGCCCATGCTGGCCATTGGATGCAATCATCTGCTCTTTTGATATGCATGCGTGTTTGTCTGTTTTCTCCTTTCATCTTTATATATAAACTGGAAAGTAGAAGCTGCTGTGATCCTCCTGCACCTGACAGCTTTACAGCCCCTGTTCAAGGGCTGAGGCTCCTGAGACTGAGCTGACAGTGCTGCAGGGGGCTGTGGCTGAAGCTGTCTGAACCAGATACAGCCTTATGAGCTCTTGTTTTACTTCTCCTGCCACCCCTTTTGTCTTGCTGCCATGTTCAGCAGGTGTTCATCTTCCTTTCGTAGCAGATCCTTTTGAAAAGACATCAAAAAGCTTCATTAGGCACAAGAAAAGGCACATTTGCTTAAGCTATATTCATTCCCTTATTACCATACATTATCTTCTATCACTAATGAACAGAAGTGGCCATAAGGGCTGCATTCTTCAAAGCTGAACTGATTTCAATCCAGTTGCAGAATTGTAGCCCCATGAAACTCTTCTGCTTGTGCTTGAGCACAAGTTGGTTTCAGGGGAGCAAATCGAGGGGCAGCCCAGAGCACATGCAAGCAGCATTCTCCTTTTTGTGTCATTTAAACTCAACAAGGGGCTGCTCAACCAAGGTGTAAAGGAGGAGTGCTGGGAGGTAGAGCAGAGTGAACTCCCATCAGCCCTGGGAACAGGCTGCTGCTGGTCCAAAGTAGCATCCAGCATCAGCTGTCCAGGAAGGTGCTTAGGGGCTCCACACAGCCTGCACCAGAGCTGAAGCTTGCCCTTCATTCACCATCCTCCTTCCTTTTACCCCAATAATCAGTGCAAGCACCAGTGACAAAAATTGGGAAATTTTTGAGAGATTTTCATGGAATCCCAGAATTCCAGACTGGTTTGCGTTGGAAGGGACCCTAAAGCTCATCCAGTTCCAGCCAGTGCCACAGGCAGGGACTACCACTACAACCTTCCACTAGAGCAGGTTGCTCCAAGCCCCTGTGTCCAACCTGGCCTTGAACACTGCCAGGGATGGGGCAGCCAC
>JANHGB010053776.1:2146-23234 GCA_026283785.1 Coracopsis vasa
AGGGTGCTGAGGCGCTGGCACAGGGTGCCCAGAGAAGCTGTGGCTGCCCCATCCCTGGCAGTGTTCAAGGCCAGGTTTGACACAGGGGCTTGGAGCAATCTGCTCTAGTGGAAGGAGTCCTTGCCCGTGGCAGGAGGTAGGAACCAGATGTTATTAAGGCCCTTTTCAATCCAAATCATCCTATGGTTCTACTCTTGACTCTTCTTGTTTCCAAAGATCTCTTCCCTTTGACCCTGCCCTGCAAAATCCAGCAGTAAGAGCAACCAGAGTAGGGTTTGGTGTGCATCCTCTGGCTTCATGCTTTCATTTCTGTAACCACAGTGTTTATTTAATGGTATCTATTGATTAGTGGTATCTATTGATACCACAGCTAAACAATTATTCAATCTCAGGGCGGAACACTTGAATTGTCTGAGCTCGTAATGTCAAACTGTTGCTTTGCATGGGAAAAACGTTCCTCCTTGCTGTGGGGAAATGAATGGAGGGGGAAGCTTGATCCGGTCTAGAACAAAAAGGAAACCTACTCATTTCCTTCAGAACAGGCAGCATTTTCTGAGCTTGGAGAATACCTCCGGTGCTCTGAACTAGCGAGCTGAATACGGACTGAGATGCTGCAGCTCTGTGTAAGAGCTGTAGCTGGGAGTAGCTTTGAAGTCCCCTGTGTCTGAGGCCATGATACCTCATAATGTGGCATTTTATCAAGTGACGTGTAGGTCTCTTCTCATTAGTACTGCTGGATTTGATGAGATAGGCTGTCTGGGTGCTTTGGCTCAGACCACAGTTTGTACTGGGTGTCATAAAAAAGGTATGCATGATTTCAGTCCCTCCTCCCCTTATGGGGGTCTCTCAAGCCTCTGCTTTAATGTAAGTAATAATAATTCTACCAATAAGATGATATGCATTATCCTAAGGGTCTGTAATCTGAGTGGTAAGCCAGGAGCCTTTGTGTCCCCCTGAGAGCTCCTCTGTCAACTGCTCTTAATATTCCTGTGCTCTCTGCAACCATTATGGTTAGCAAACCTCCATGAGGGGGAAACTCCTCCAGCTACATGCATAAAATAAGACCAGGAGGCTGAACAAGACCACATTAGGTGGAATCTGGGGACACAGGGCCCTGAATGAATGCTAGGACAGCACAAATGTCTTCCTCCTCTCCTTTGAGAACAGTTGTGTTTGATTACATGTTGAGCAAACTTGTTCTAGTTTGGTTTTCCCCTTTAAAGGCTAGGGCAAATGTCTTAGGAGGCTGCAGTGGGGTTCCAGCTGATGTCCCTTGGCTGTATTTTAGATCTAAATCTCTCAGTTAATGACACTTCTGTTGGAGGTAGTCAGGCACCTGAACAAAAGGGTGGATTTAGACATCACTATGAGAGTGATGGGATACTGGCACAGGGTGCCCAGAGAAGCTGTGGCTGCCCCATCCCTGGCAGTGTTCAAGGCCAGGCTGGACACAGGGGCTTGGAGCAAGCTGCTCTAGCGGAAGGTGTCCCTGCCTGTGGCAGGGGTTGGAACTGGATGAGCTTTAAGGTCCCTTCCAACCCAAGCCATTCTATGGTTCTGTGAATCTATGAATTAAAGCTGTTGGGCATCTCTGTGGAAAGCACTGTAAGAGGGAGAAGAGTATTATAGGGGGTAACATGTGTTTGCCTTTGGGAAAGAAAAAATTCTCCTAGCTGCAAGAGCACAGAGTTTGTGCTGTATTCATGTGAGCCCTTTGAGAAAGCAAAGCACGTGTGCTGGCCATTTCCTCAAAGAACATATTCTTTGTGAAAGCTAATAATTTTAGCAGGGATTCCTTTCTTCCTCTTGAGGAGAGTTAAATGAAGTTATGGGTCAGGGAGAGAGCATCTGTACAACACAAGAAGGATTTCCAACGCTTGAATGTAGTCCCTTCATTGGAGAAGACCTGGGCAAATTGGCTGTCCAAAACGCTTTCTTTATTAAAGGTTTTATGGGTGCTTTTTGCTACTTTGCAGAGGCTGTTAAGCCACTCTGAATTGATAGGACTCAATAGATGGAACTGATAGAAAGCTTATGATTTTCCTCCCACAAAACCAAACTTCCCAGTTATTTCCTCCATATTTGTCCAGGTTTCTTGATACAAATTCTGTGTAGTTTCCAGCTGTGAGTGGCATTTCCCTCCTTACAGATGATAAAAGGGCTTTGCCATCTAGGCTGATGAAATGCCAGGACAAGTCCTGTATGCCATGGTCCTTCTGCATTTATATTCTCAAACCCACCCCAAATCCCTTTTCTTCTGAGATATGAGACTGGAAGCTCTCTGAACAACTTGATAACGTTCAGACCTCCTCTGTGTAGGAAATGGGCAGCCAATAGCTCTCTTTTGGGCTGTAATTTCCTCACTCAGCAATCACCTTAAATCAGAATCGAAACTCGATCAGGAGCATACATTCGCAAGTGAAATGAATAACTGGTTGTTGAGTTTGTAGTTCCCTTGAATGAGGGAGCCCTTAAAAAGGCACTGGGTAAAAAAACAGGACTCGTGGTGGTAGAGCAGGGGCCAGAAGCTGAAACTAATCTTAATGAAAAAGGCTATCTAACGAGCGGCTGCAGGGCTGTAAAGCCTGCCTGCTCAGATCTCCACTGGACCATGCTGCTTTGCATCCCCATTTTTGAGAAGCCCAATTTCCTGAGAGATTGCATGATTATTATTTTTTAATCTAAAATGTATGGCTGAAAGAAAAAGCATTAAAAAAAAAAACCCTCCAAAACCCAACTGGCAATGCAAATGAGATCATTGAGCGGTCTCCTGGAAATGCTGTACATTGTGTTGCCCAAAACTTGGCATTTATGGAAGTGACCAGCAGGGAGGAAACAGAATTGTTCTCATGGCCAGTGTCAACTTGGATCGTCAAGCCACACCGCAGATTTGGCATCTCTGATGGAAAAGAGAGGCTTTCCAGTCCGGTACAATCCCGCTTCACAGCGTCAGCCCTTGCGTAGGTTGGGTTTGGTGAGGATCAACAGCTGGGTGGGACAGCATTGTATAAGTCTGGCACTTTCTTGCCTCAGATTAATGATCTTCAAATATGGTTTTCAAGCACACAGACTCACTCACACGTAAATAAAAAACAGAGGGAAGCTTTTAAAAGACTCAGATGCTTGGTATTCCAAGCAACATTAAGGCAATGCCTTGCGAAGACATCCCGTTGAGTGAGAACACAGTGGTCCTTCTGCACCTCACCTTTTCCCTAGCGTATCTATCCGAAGGGATTCAATGCTGCTTTTCACACTGAGCTCTTGATCCCAGTTTCATGGCTTCAACTAAATATTTAGCCTCCCTTTAGCAGGCTTCTGCAAAAGACAGGTGCCTTTGGATAGTGGTACAACCTGCCCAAGGTCTGAATCAACCCCTGGAGCGGTGTTTCTATCAACAGATGAAATCTAAGCCAGCTTCTTTGACTTAGCTGCTGCAGGGAAGCACCCATAGCTGGGAAGGATGGACCCAGGATTAACATCACTCAGATCTGAGCAGCTGTGATCCAGGAGGATGCACTCATGCAGAGGTGCAGCAGGCTCAATCTTGTGCAGCCAAGGTAAAGAAGATTGAAGCTGTTGTTGTATGGCCCCTCTTTTATTTGATGTTTCATGAGCCTTTGCTGGAACAACCCCACCTGGTCTGGTCAGGCCGTGCCAGCACCACAGGCCAAGATTCAATGAAGTTGTTGTTTCCAATTAAAAACAAGCATACTACAGCTATAGAAACTAAGAAGCCCACATCTTGGCAAAGGATGGGCTTGAACACCATTTCAATGCAGTAACAACGTTAAAGCTCCATCCTGTTCCCATTGAAGTTGGTGGCAAAGCTCCCATTGACCTCAGTGGGAGTAGGATCAGGCCCCCATATGTAAACACGGTTGGGATGGATCTGCCAGGGCCTTCCTCTTGGTCTGGGGTCTGTGGATGTCAGCGATGCTTCCACTGAGGCAATGCTAGTGGAGCAGTGGCGTGGGTCAGGACTGGAATTGCGTCTAATCAGTGCCCCGTGGCTCTCCGTGCATTTATCAAATGGAATTTCAGGCTGAAAACAAAGAGATTGAAAGGTTGAAAAACAAGGCAGGAATGTGCACTTGGCAGCTCTGCTAGCCAGATGTTTGTTTCTCTTTCCTTACTCTTAACAATGACTAAAAAACTCGTGAACAGTCTCAAGCCCAGCGCAAGGTCAGCCTGAAACTAGGTAAGAGGTGTCGCAACAAGGCGGAACGCACATCTGGGAATGGAAAATGTTAATTTATACCAGGATCCGGTCCTGTGCCTCAGAAAACACGGCTGAACCTTCAGAAGGCTGGGTACATGCGTGCTTTCCCTTCCTACAGCAAGCCCCATCGGTCGTGCGAAGCTCGCATGGAAGTTCGCAATATTCCCTTTGTGCTGTTGTGTGAACTGCTTCCAAGAGCAGTTCAGCTGTTGTGCTGGAGTCAGAGCAGAAGGAAGCCAATATTAAAGCGAATATACACGTCCATATAAATGTATGCACCCGTTTCCTGGGAAATACATCCCTAAATGACAGAGCAGCAAGTTGTACGTTGTAGTTCGTGGATCTTTCAAGGGAGAGAATAGCCCTTATAGAGATAGTTTTATTTCATTACATTGCAAAAGTTGCCTTTCTGAAGAATCCCTACTTGCTTTTTGATAAAACCAATCCAAAACCCAGGAATATTACCGGATGGGAAGCAGCAATATCATGCCCTGAGGCTGCAGAACAGTAAATTGAATCTCTGGCCTCTCTGCTGTGTCACCCCTGACAACATGCACTTCTTCTGCAGCATCTTTCAAAGACTGCTCCCAGGACCAGCATCCTTTTGCCTTGTTTCACAGAAGAACACCTCATTAATCAGTCTGCAGAATATCACAGTGAAGTAGATAAATTAAAAGAAAAAAAGAAAAAGGAAGGAAAAAGAAAAGGTTATTAATTTTTATTAGTTAGGAAACTAAGCCAAAGAGGTAGAAGTGACTCATTCGTGACTTATTCATTAATGATAGGATTAAGAGCTGAGCTCTTGTTATCTGACCAACTGGCTTATTTTCAGATCACGTCTGTCTAGGAGTGACTCCACAGCCAAGCAGCACGCTTGGCCAGGAGGCAGCATTTTACTAAGCTGGTGTGTTTGAGATTGTGATTGCCTGACCTTACTCTTACTTAAATCAATGTGGCAAACAAATCACCTTTTGACAGCGTACTATCAGGTACAACCATTTTCAGGTAGGAAAGAAATCGGATCTATTTAAGCTCAAGCTCTATAGAAGCAGTTCCATGGGCTGTATGAGCAATGTGTGACAGTGAATCAGTTTGATTGGTTTAGATTTGTAAGAAAATAGTACTATCAACAAGGTTAGGATTAGAGTTAGGGCCAGCAGGTACGCATCAATACAACTCATAAAAGCCATGCAGCTTAACACACGTGAGCTTGGCTTTAGTTAATCTGTGAGTAAAGCACTGCCTGAGGCTAACCCTGGACAAAACCATGCTCTAGTCCCCCAAATAACATGCTATGAGGGCAGTTTCAAAGTGGCAGGAGCCTGGAGTGTGCTTTAACGATAGTGACAAATCCCAGCAGCTCTTGGAAGGAGAGAAGGAAACTATATTATGAAGTAATTTCTTCCTGAACATCTAGTAGCTTGCAGGTCTGCTTAGAGTGTAGAGCTGGGAAAACCTGCCTCACCACAGGTAATGGAGCTGGCACAAAGAAAGGCTTCTTATCAGACCTCTCATCTGCTTTCCCAGTTCTGAGCTGATTCCTCTCTGTCTTCAGTGTAACAGGCACGTATAGTATCATGGACTCTCCTTATGCCACCTACTGTGCTCAGGAATGTAACACGTTCAGTGAAGAGCAGCTATTGTCTGGACCACTTTAATACACAGAAGGATAATAGAAAAAAATCATTCCAGAAGAGTTCCTGTACAAGAGTTGCTCCATTTTCATCCATGATCCAGCAGGATGTTGGATGTGCCTCCAACCTGGAAAAGCATTTGCCTTGTGATGTACCCAAGCCTCTGTCTGTCCTTGTGGCTGAAGCAGCATGTTTCCTTAGCCTGTCAGCACTGACTAATGCCCTCAGCACTGTCTAATGTCATAAAGCAAGCACATTTAGTGCACTTTGAAAGGGATCTCTTTCTCTTGCAATTGGAGCACTTTGCTATCTAAGCTGGCTGTCTCGATGGTGGAATGTGCAGGAGAGGTGCAAGCTTGGTTTTGGTCTGTGTTTGGGACAAACACCCGCCAATGCTGAGGCTATAATCCTCCCTCCTCTTTCTGTTCGCCAGATCTCTGGCTCTCTTCAGAACCAGATTGAAAAGCAATCTTTGTTTATGGAGTTTCTGGAAGCTTCAGGTTTGTTTTCCTCCCTTCTCCTTCCTGCCAACAGTGGAAGTGCCAGAACATAAAAAAGAGGCATTTCCCTTGGAGTTGCCGGCCATGGCTGGAAGGAAGAGTGCAAGAAATATGAGGAGAAATCTGCTCCTGATCTTCCCAGCGCAGCCTTGCAGAGTGGAGGGATCGGGAGAGTTCAGCAAAGCATCTGGGCTGCTGCATGCCAGTGCAGCCTGTTTTCCAGCTGGGGATGTGTCATTACTCCTTTCGATAAGGACAGTGGCACGCAAAGGCGAAGCCAGAGGAAGGACTGCTGGATGCTCCAGAGGTGGTAGCCATCTGCTTGCAGATCTTCTGCATGTGGAAGCGCTGGTTCACTCTGTATTTAGCGCAGATGTTAAAGCCAAAGCCTCCAGATCCATGTTACGGGCCGCTTCAGTGGCTCTGCAGGCTTCAGTGTTGGGCTGCCTTGTTGCTGCAGTGTGTGGTCTTAACCAAACTCCCTTCTGCCACCTGACTAAAATGTTTCAGCATACCCAAATTCTGCTATGCATGCAAAGCTTCATTCTCCCTTTGAAGATCTGAGGAATGGGAGAGACCCAGAAAATGAGTTTGATTCTGCCTTAATGGGCTTCCAGGTGGAGTTAAGCTCCCTTGTTCCCAAAGAGACATTGGTGGGAGCCAGTGAGACATCTAAGGAAAAGTGTTGAGTCCTTCCAGGAGACTTGTGGCTTAAGGACTTGAAAGGATCAAACAAGAGATGAGATCTTGTCAGTATGTTTCTTGTGTATCCAGGAAGACAATGGGGACACTGTAAGCATGGTCTTCTTGTGTCTACCTGTTGCTGAGAGCAGCCAAGAGGTGAATGGATTTCTGTATGTGAATCCTTCCTCAATCTCACTCTGTCTCCTATTGCTATTATTTCATGGCTTTCCATGGCTGCAGTCCCAGCATGATCCTTTTGAAGAGATCTTTAAGTAAACTGAGGCAGGGGCACCATCCTTAAAGGTGGATGTCTGGAGGGATTTGCTCTATGCTTTATTCCCTTGCAGTATTAAGATCTGTCAGGGTTGGGCTTCTGCCTTTCTTCCTTTGCCAGCCAACCCTCCTGCAACCTGCCCCACTGGAGAAAGAGGTTGTTATCTTTAAGCCATCATTCAGAAGGCTCAGGAAGTCATGGGTCAAGACCTAGATCACCTTCTCTTCTTAACCCATACACAAGTAACTTCACTGAGCTTGTCCCCCTGCAAGCTCCAAACACTGTGGAAGAAGAAGGGTGAAAAGTTCAGCAAAACACAATCCATTTTACAGCAGACCTGCAAAGCACCAATATTAATACCAATAAAACAAGGAAGGGGTGATAGGGGACTTCAGTTGCCAGTGGCTGACACACCTTCAAATACTTAAACTGTGAGCAAGGCTTTTAATCCACACGCAATAAACTGCCCTACTCCCAGCATCAGAAGAAAAGTGCTTTTTTTAAGTTAGATTATCACAAAAAAAGCCAAAAGAAAATCAAAACCCCCCTCAAACTTGACATTGCTGAGCTTTCCTGTAAACAATCAGTCCGGATATATTTTATGGTGTGATTTATAGAGAGTTTGTTTCTTAAGACTCAAAGCAACATTGCTATTAAAGTATAAAAGATGCGTGTTTTGGCGGTGGATGAATGCCATTGCCTTTTTTCCCTAGCAGGGAACCTGCTGAGTGGGTTTACGCCACTTGGAAAGATTAATTCTTCATGTGTGGGCATTCATTGGCAGCCTTAAAGCAGCGCAGATTACAATGCCATCATTCTTCTGGTCAAGAGTAACACCACAGCAGCTACTCAAGCTAAAAGATTAATTAATGAGTTACAAGGCAAGGGGAATGTGCTTCCTTGGAATTCCAGCACCAGTTTTGCTGATTCTTTCTTCTGCAGGCATTTTCACATCACTTTCGCAGCACAGATTTAGTGTTACAGTTCTCTGTTCAAGTCATGGAATAGATTAGATAATCCCTAGGCCTTTTCCACCTCTAACACTTGTGGTTCTGGTTAAATAGCTGTCAAGTTCTGAATTTAAAAGAGCAGAACAAGCCAAGGCTTTTGAGGTTCTGCTGGGAGGATTACAACTTGTAACACATTCCATATCCTTCCAAAAGTGCCTGCACTTCTGGTTTTCCGGACAAAAAGTGTTATTCAGCTTTCTGCAGAACTTCTTTGTAGTTCATCACACGATCCAACTTTTCTTCCTGCATGCAGATACCACTAGCCTGCTCTGGCTGGCTTCAGAGGAAATCTACCCTCCCTTTCATTGTTTCTGACTGAAGATGTTTGCCTATTGCTGGAACAAAACAAATTTCCTTACACTAAAACATTGCATCTGCCAATTCACTTTTAAATGTGGCTTTTGGAATTCATAGAAGAGTAAAAGGTCCCAAGGGAAGTGAATTGTTGTCCTGTAACCTTGCCAAGTATACATAAAAGAGCTGATAGGTCTTTGGCCTACTTGCTTTTATTGTGATCTATAGGCTGCACATGAATGTTGTCTCTCGGATGGTGCGGTTTAGGGCTGTGGAGTTTTCAAAGTAGGTTAAGGAGCTTTTCACCTCCAGATCATTCCTCTGAACTTGGCTGGCTGCTGCTCTTTGTAGTGAGTCATCACAGTGAAGAAGCAACTGATTTGTGGTCTTAATGGAAATGCCAAGGAATTACCAGGGTATGAGATACACATTGGCAAAATATCACTGAATACAACAGGGTTACACCAATGTCGCTGGAGAATCTGGTCTCTCACCTGGAGAGTCTCTCCAGGTGGAAGTGCTAGGGGGGTACGGGATGACCGTACTCTCTTCCCTTGGCTTCCAAAAGATGTCTTATTTTGGTCTGTCTTCAGCTGGGGCCCAAGTAATAGCCTACAGAGCACTGCAATGGAGCAAGAAGCCATGTCAGGTCCTTTCCAACCCTAACTGTTCTATGATTCTGTGTTGTGATGGTGCTGTTTGGTACTGCCACACAAGTATGATTTCTCAGAGGTCTGATCAACACACTTGCCATTGGCCAAGTGTTGAAGTTGTTATCATCTGGGTCTTTCTTCCTCTCCTGGTGTTGTTTACAGCAAGGGAATTTCAGCCTTGTCCTTTTGAGAGCATTCTTTCTGCTATTAGATCTTTACACATCTTTAATAGCACTGATTACTCCTCCTTGTGTATATCATCTCTGATGTTAGAGCCCTGCTGCATTAGGTACACTATAAGCGCTCCATTGGTGTGAAGGGCATGTGTTTTCATTCCTTGGGAAGGAGAATGTGACAGAAAATTTATACCTGAGAGAGAAGCAGTTGCTTTTTTGAGACAAGAAGCCCGATATCTTTGTAGTTTTGAGCTTGGACTCAACTCAACTTGGAGACCATGCACTCAGTGGAAATAGGATGGGTTGCCCCATTGTAAGGATGTGGCTGTAGAAAGCTCTTGTGATCAGATCTTTCTCTTCTATAAGGAAAACCTTGAAGAATTTGCTGGTGAGCCTTGGTCTTTGAAACTGTGCATGTCTGTGGAAGGCTTATTAACTTGGTATCTGGATTTGAGGTTGTTAATGCGCCACAGGCTGTAGCCAGGGAGAGAGTGTGGTTTTGGGGAAGGAGAGATTGGTGGTTTTGTGTTATCAATATGCCATATTAATTAACATGGAGCATACTAATATTAATTACACTATTTGTATTATATTCTACTATCATTCTTCTTTAGCATTGTTGTGAGCAGTTTGCTTGCACTATAACTACACGCTGTTTGGTTCTGATGGGACTGTTTTATAGTAAGTAGCCTGTGTCTATTGTGAAAATGGGGCTCTACATGGGGTTTTTCCTATTCCCTGGGTGCAATGTTATGGGAGTCAGGAATGTTTGGGGACAATGTGGGAAAGAGGCTTGCATACATGACAGCATAATCCATATGCTTGCTTTAGTTTCTAGATAACCTAACTTGCAAGAGCCATGTTCTAGGTGACACTCAGACAATCTGAACCATATTTCTATGCAGTCATAAATGTCCACTTAGCTTTGGCTGCAAATCACAGTAGCTCAGGACACTTAGTGTAACAGGAAACAGATTTGGGAGACACCAGTTCACAAACCTTAATGGTGGACCTATGAGATATTCACAGCACTTCTCCCTCCCATCTCCATCACAACAACTACAATTCTGATTCTCCTCCTAGCCCACACCTGGATTCTCACTCAGAATAAGGAGTTGGCTTCCCAGTTTTGTGCAAAAGCCCAGGATTGTCTTTCTCAAGATGAAAGCTTTGAAATGGGGTCGATATCCTAGCTAACTGTGTAAGTATACCTGCATTCTATGAATCAGATCTTCTCTGAAGCTGAGACCCTCTTTTGTGTCTCAAAGGATCCTAAGATGGGAGGCTTTCCAGACTTCTGATGTGAGTGAAATGGTATTCTTGTTACTCAGAAGGAATGTATTGCCGAAACTGAAAGTTAAATTATAAGGATATTAACATTTTGGGATTATAAACACAGCAGATGTTTCTCTTACAGCCAGTTTGCATGCAACTACTCTGTAATTTAAACAACAGAGAGAATGCATATGTAGCTTAGCTGCAAAGTTGCCTCATGTTTCCTCATTTCCAGAGGTGTTTGGCATCAGTTTAACTCTTTTCCTGCTGAAAACAATGGCAGCACAAAACTGCTTCTACCCTGCATTTCCCTGCTTATATTTTGATAAAGGTGTTTTTTTCATTGACTTCAAGGAACGATGCTGGTTTGTTGCTTGGTCAAAAAGAATTGGCTTCTTCCTTCATGCTTTTCTTCAGCAATCCACATGCATCACAGGGGTGGAGGAAAAATAATTGGCCTATAACTTTGCACAGCTCAGGGAAAACATGCAATTAGCATTGCAGCAAATTGCTCCTGGCTGAAACTGGGGAGCTGACAAGTAGAAAAGCCAAAGAACCTTTAAAGTAGGAACATTCCCCTGTTTGCCTGGAGGATGTTTATGATCTTAAGCCATCAGCTGTATCTCTGCGTCTTGTTTTCATAACGGAGCATCTCTTGAGGTTTCTTCCATCGGCGTTGTCAGCCTTAGCATGGGAAACATCAAAGCAAAGCGAGATAACCGGCAAGTGGCATGGCAGCGTGGGGTAAAAGGTGAGCACTCAGTGAAATGGGGCCTGCAGGCTGTATGTTCCACATCAAATGCAAGCTCTCCTGAGCTTTAAAACCAGAGCACCATAAAACTCTATGTGACTCCCCTAATGGGTTTAAAAATCATTCTCCCAGGCTTGCTCCCTGTTGTTCAGGCAGCCTCTCACCTGCGATGGATGGAGAGAAGCAGCAGGCTGCAAGGAAGGGGTGAGAGGGGAGAGCAGACACAGAGCAGGAAGGAGACGGAGGCAGCTGGTAGTCCCACAGGATAACGTAATTGCTCCAGGGCCAAGGGCCAGGTGCAGTGTTCAAAGGCGGCTGAGGAGGGAGGTGCCCAAATCTCATGTAAAATCATTGCAAAATGGGCAATTATTTGCTTTAGGCTTCCATGCTTTGCAGTAACCGCTGTGTGGGGGAGAAAAGGAGTGTAGCTATCTCGGGCACTAAAGGGGGAGATGGTATTTCCGCCTTCTCCCTTTTGAACAGTTCGGTGAGCCCAGCTCTTTTCCTTTACAAGCCTGGTTTTGTTCCATGTGTAAAGTCCAAAGCAGTTCGATTGGCAAAGATCATGCACAAAAGGAGCAGTTCATTTGAGACACAAAGGCTTCTATGGGCTTCTTGAGGTCAAGGGGTTGGGAAAAAGCAATCCCAAGGGATCCAAATTGTGTATTCACTCAGCTCTCCATTTGTACCCTGATGCGGTGAGAAGTGTCCAACCCTGACTTACCCCATGGCAGGGAATAAACCATACCCTAGCCTTGACCTGTTCCCTTGTGCTGCTATAATACACCCTAGAACAGTTATAATGTCCCTTGTTCTCAATGAATGCTGCCAAAGGTCTCCCCAAAACAATAACCATGGGGAGCCAAGACATATTTCTAATAGAAACAGAGAACTGAGGACCTGCTTACAGCTGGAGTGGGCTGCCAGGCCAGATGTACCTGAATGCTTATACTAGTGAAAAGCATCACAAAGTGTAACTATTTTCCCTCCTCCTTTAGTCTGTTTTCTCTCTGTTTAGGAGCACTTTGCAGGCAGAAGATTATGTGTCTCTGGAGATGGGTCTGCTCTGCCCCTGCTGCAGCTCTGGGGACACGGGCAAAAGAGGAAGGAGCTCTTGCAAAGCACATAAAAACAGGGCTTAGAACTGGGTGCTCTTAAGGTACTTTCCAACCCAAACCATTCTTTGATTCTACCATTCCATATTGTGTGCAAGAGGTGTGGCATTGCCTTGAAGCAGGCAGGAGGTACTTAAGAGGTCATTATAGGGAGCAATAGCCCCTGCATAAGGGAAGGAATCTGGCCCTAAAGAGAGGGCTGTCCATTGGCAGCATTACTTGCAATGTAATGGCAACGACCAGGGCAGCCTTTTTAGACATGACTGCCTTGTGCTGCAATGTGAGTCCCTGGGGGACTATGGATGCAAATGGATGCAATGGAGGACCACAGTCTCCACAGAAGGAAGGCAAACAGATGGAGGTGTCTGATAGTTGTAGAGGCATTTTCCTGCATGATCTCCTTGTGTGTTGGATCTATGTAGCAGAGGTTGAAAGGATGCACATATCAGAAAGCAGGAAGATGTGGAAGAAGCTGGGGCATCAGTTGGAGTCAGAGCACCTCACAGCATGCCTCATTTCATACTTGTATATGAAGATGAGGCACATCAGAGCACTTAATTCCATATTTTTAATTGGAATTAATAGGATTCCCACCAAGCCTTTCTCATCTCTTGTGTTTTTTTCCACCTGCCTTTTATTTTATTTCTGGCTCTTTATGGCCTCCCTTTCCAGCTGCTTACTATTATCACCTACAATTCTAATCCCTCCTTAACTGCTCACATAATCACCCCTTTATTTGGCAACCTGGATTCATACCCTTTGATCCACAGGTTATCCTAGTATTTCCTGATTTTAGTTTGTTCCAGGGCACCCAGTGGTTTCCAGCATCCTGGGATCCTTGCTTGCTTTAGCTTATCCTTCTTTGCCACAACATGGGAATGAAGTACATGTAATTGACCTTGCTTCTTTGCTAAGAGATGGGCTGCAGTTTTCATGACCAAAGGGTCGTTTGAATCTGGTGAATCCCCTCTCATAGGTTATGAACAGGCTGCAGTGATGGTTCTGCTTTAGTTGCTGGTTATCTTCTTCCCACTTCAGTTATGCAAATACATGGAGCAGTCTGAAACACACTCCGAAGTAACTTGTTGGACATAGGCCACATTCCCATAAAGGCAGAAGGAAAGCTGGGATCGACAACCTGCCACCTAGGATCTCGGCAAGTGGAGCTGAGGTTTGGAGGATTCTGTGAGTGGTTTGTACAGCAGAGCTGCTACCTCTTGTTGCCAGTGAGAATCTCTTGCTTTTTACAGCTTCCTAACTTGTCTCTTTCCCTGCATGACTTCTACTGGGAAAGTTACCAAGCCAACACGCTGGATCTTTTACTTGCTATCTACCCTCTCACATGAGGGGCTGGTGAATTGATGGTTAACATTTTCCTGGTCATATCTTCCCTTGCTTTTTCCAGCCAGTGGCTACTTGCCAAAACCACCTTTTTAACAGCTAAATAATGGAACTGTTGCAGTTGGAGCTGCCTCAAAACCTCAGTGAGTTTTAAAGAGGGAATCTTAAAGGCAATGGGGGAATAATAAGATATCATTTGAGGCTAGAGGAAAATCTGTGGCATCATGAAGTTATTTGCCCTTCTCCACCCTGCAACCAATTCCTAACATGTTCTCTCTTAAACTAAACCGAACCCCCATGTTTATAACCAACCTTCTTGACACTGTGAATGCCCATGGAATGGTGTAGCAAATCTCATGTTTACAGCTGGAAAGGCATTAATGTAAACAGTGGGAGAGAGTATGGAGTTGGAGAGACAACATCACCCTGATCAGGTCTTTTACTAGAAGCCTAGAGGGTTAGGGAGAAGCAGACAGGTTGGGCCATTTCTTTTATGTGAACAAAGGAACATGAGCTCCAAGTAGGGGAGATGGTCCAGTGATGCTGGTTTGGGATTTGGGAGATCACAGGTCACATTGTAGCTCTTCCAGAGACTTACTAGTGTGAATTTAGGCTAGTATCCAAGATACGGCAATTAAAGATACTATTCATGTGAGTAACTTGTACCCAGTGGAGCAGGGTCACCCACCACTCATGAGAGAGTCTGTTCTGGGTCCCTTCAACTCCTTTAAAAGAAAAGGAAGCAAAGAGAGAGGAAATGCAAATTCAGCAGGGACACTGAATTTCCAGGCTTCCAGTCTCTCGTGGCTTTTAAATGATTCTTACTGCTCTACTTCCTCTTCAAATGCTTCAGGCAGCCTTAGAAAGTGGTGCCTGAAAGGGTCCAGCCACAGAGGCCGGCAGTGATTCACTGTGTGCACTTTTCCAGTTTGGATGTAAAAAAGGTGTTTGACTTGTTAACAGGGCATGTCTGCCTATGGCCAGCTCCCTGCAGGAAGCCAGGACCGGGTGTCCAAGCTCTTGCACCGTGACTGATGTGGATTCAACTAACCGTATCTGCTGTCAGTTGCATCTGTCCAGCTGTTATGCTGAAATCAATGCTATTTCTCTTGTTGTAAGTTTAGGTTAACACTGAAGTCCACCATATTTGACTTGTACCAGCTGCTGCTTGGGCAAGTTTAGGACACCCTTTCACTGATGATATCAATAAGTAGTTGACTTCTGTACCTGTGTGGGGTTTTGTTAACTTAGTCCTAAATGTTGGGTTTGCTTTTGCTACACAGTGGAGCTAAACTGAAGGCAGCAGAGAGCAGGAGGGAGGTAAAGCTCTTTTGGGTTTATGTGAGCATTACCTCAGGTCTGTATAAAGTAGGGCTTGATTTACCACTCATTAATATCAGTGCTAGTTTCTGCTTTGGGTATAACTTGCACTGACCAGGTCTGGCTTGCCTCAGTGATGGATACACTGGCTGCAGCGATGCAACATGTTGCTTTGCAGCATCTGCAGCTTTTGAGGTTTTGTAAGCAAAATAAAGATAGAAAACATTACAACCACTTGCCCTGTGCTGCAAAAGGAGATTTTCCTTGCTTTCTTCCAGTTCTTCACTCTGTCCAGTGACTGCAATGCAAGCATTCACTGGACAGTCTCATCAGAGTGAACACCTTGTGCAAAGGGAAGGAAAATCATGCTGGAAAGGTGATTTGGAGCACATCAGAACTGTGAGAAATGAAGGCAGGGGCTAAGGGTCACTCTTGAATAGCCATGAAACTTACCCCCTGTTTTTCTCATGCTTCATCCATATGGTTCCAGTTCGACTCCTTCGCAATTCTCACCTTGCAGCCCCAGCTCTGCCAGTCCCTTCCAATGGCAACAGCAACTGTCAGCATACACTCAGGCATGTTAAAGTGAATAAAACCAGGTACATCCTCCTTTTCTTGGCAGTTGAAAGGAGGAGTGTGGGGGGAAGGCGCTTAGTACAGGCTCTGGGAACAGGCAGCTTCATGTTTGTGGCACGTGGAGTACATAGCACCTGATGGACTGATGCTTGCTCTCTTGGTTTGGGTTTACACCCATTCTTTAACATCTCGGTGGCTGACAGTGCATGTGTGAGCACTCAGGTAAGACACCTGGTTACTCCACTGGGGAACTTGGATACAAACAACTGGAGAAGCTGTCAGAGGGAGCCTTCCTCCAGGGATGAAATCTGACTGTGGCTGAGGTACACAGAGCAAATGGCATTTAGGCATCTGCTGACTCAATTGCTTCACTTCCCTACCTCCCCTCCACACCTCACCCCCAGCCTGCAGTGGGTCTGGGTGACATCTGAAGCGTATTGCTGTGAGGTTTGAAACCCCTTGGCACTGATGGGTGAAAGATAAAGCCAGAGGTACCTTTTGTTGTGGTGTGAGCCAAAGCCTGTTGCAGGTTTGGGGTTCTTGGGCAAAGATTTTGCAAGAGAACGTGTTTTGCAACTTTGGTTTTAGTTGTTTCCCCTGTAGACAAACATGCTTAGCTGGCTCATTACAGCATGTACCAAGAATTTGTTCTAGGACAGGATTAATTAATTACACTGTCAACATGTTGGTTTTCCACCACAGTTCTGCTTTGTGGTCTCCCTTGGGAAAAAGGCATCTGCCCAGGGGAAAATGTTTATGGTAATGAACAGGCTGCAGTCTCCTTTCCCTCAGAAGCTACAATAATTTTAGGGAGGAAAAGATGTTTTCAATGCATTTACAAAGGTTTTAACCTAGAACTTCATGGAAGTGGTTGCAGTTTGGGACACTTGGGTATGCCAGCAGAAAAAGTCATTTTGGTTACCTTTTGTCCTGACTTGGGACAGGACCCAGGGAGGTGGCTGGAGAAAGTACTTGAAAGAAAACAGTAGAGGATGTTCAGCTTTGCTCATCCTTTCAAGTGACGTGGCTGAGAATAAGCCAAGGCATGGGAAAAAGCAGCAGTCAGCGTCTGGGAGGCTGAAAAGCATTGGGTCAGCAGGCAACACTTGGATGGGATTGACCAAGGAGTCAGCAGAAGGGCAGCATTTCTCCTTTTGTGGGTCAGAGACAAAGCCAAAAGCAGGACAGAGGAACTCTGTGAGTTTGCCTTCAGCCTCTTTCACCCCTGATAAGAGAAACCTCAGAAGGGAGGAATGGGCAGAAACAGAGGTAGGGAACCACTAGCTGTGCCTGGAGGACAAGCATACTGCTCAGGATAGTGTCAGGGCAGGGTGTTCATGCTACAGTCATTCCTCTCTTTCTCCTTCCTAAACTTGAGCTCATGAGGGCTCCTGCTCAAAACGTTCTCCAGCAGTTTGTGTCTTGACCTAAAGCTTTCCAATGTACCAAAGGGAGAGCCATGGGTGTAATCCCTGCTCGACTCTGTGAGGAACCAAGTGGGCTCATCAGGAGAATGGCACTTCACAGTCAAAGTGGTATGAAGAGGAAAGCAAGTCTCTGCTTTGCTCCTGCCTCCTTGTGTGACTGCAGGCAAGTCAGAGAGGGATTTTCCAAACCACTCCTCATGGGCCTGCTTTCACTCCCTATGGAAAAACAGGAATACTTTGTCTCTTATCTTAAACTGAAGCTCTTTGCCTCTTCACAGTGCTCTAGCTCCATGTCTGGACAGATCCCAAGAGCATGGATCGCCATCAGAGCTGGGGCTTCCCTGTGATTCTCACTATCATGTGCAGCCAGGAGTGTCCTGGTTTCATTCAGCTGTGCTGAGGAGAAGGTGCAGTTCAGGATGCTTGTGACTCGTGGTCCTGCTTGTATTTGGATCTGATACCATGGATAAGTAAGTCTCTGGGGATACTACCTGTATTAGACCAGTGTGCTAGAGTGTCCTAGGTGTATAGATGTTGCATGCAAGTCCGGCTATGGTTTAGAGCCTGACATATACCTGACAGCTGCCCCTATGATGGGAAGAGTGAAGGCTTGGAAATCTGGAATGAAAGGCTATAAGTCACTAATTCTACCCAGTCTAAACTTTGCAGAGGGCAAAGAGGACATCTCAGAATCTTCTCACACCAATGGGTAGCCCTGCAGTGATTCAGCTTACTGGACTTCTCCAGATTCTCCTCTGAAAATAGGTCCTTGGCATGATATCTAAGCGCAATTAACACAACTGCTGCTAATAACTGGGTTTGTTACCTGTTGGGTTTTGATGGCCATTGCTATCTCTTTACCACCCTTCCCCCTCCATGTTTCTTTCCACATGTCTTGGACTATGAATGCCCTGGCACTGGGACCAATTGATGTGTTTGTACATCTTCTGCCACCTTGACTTCAAGGTATCACCAACTACAGGCGGCAGATAATGGTTACCTGATGACCAGAAGGGAGGTGCAAGGGGCACATTAAAAGTTTACTGTTCTGTTGAGTTCCTCTTCCATATCCTAGAAGCTGTGGGACATCTATCAGAAAAGCTTTATTTAATCTATACATCATCCAGTCCCAGTCTTCACCCAAGTTTCCCACTTCTTTTTCGCTGCACATGCTTTTTAACCCAGCTCTTCTGAAGTCTGCTTTCTTGTCCCATATGACTTGCATTAGCTCTAATGAGAACTATCCATGCAAATCTCCCACTCAGCTAACAGTGATGGCTCCTGGTTGACAAGCTAATTTTGTCCATGTGGAGAGCTTTGCAATTAGATGGCTTTATAGCTCAGTAAAATTAAAACTTAAGAAAAGAAGTTTAAAACCTTATTTGTGGACAACAGGCCTAGCACTTGCGGATGCTAACTGCTGCGCAGTGATTGATGGCGCAGGAGAGACCTGTCAGCAGGGACAGGTAGAGTAGTTAAGGGAGGAAGATCCTAAAGATGACATTCAGAAATGCACAGCATTATTCCTGCCTTTTTTAGGAGCAGAAAAGGTCCAAGTGTCTGTATATGGTAAATGTCTTCCTTTATGGGTATGTTTGCAGGACTTGTTGCACCTTCTGCTGCATGTTGTGACAAAGTGATCAGACATTGTCCTTAGCAATCATAGACTCATAGAACCTTAGTTGGAAGGGACCTCAAGGATCATCTTGTCCATTCATTCTTGCCAAATCATGACCTAGAGAAGATGCCCAGCACCCTGTGTAGCCAAATCACAATGTAAAGATCCACTTCTTCCCCCAGCTTGCTGAAAGATACCTCTCCATCTGGGCATGCAGTTGGATTTAGCCAGGCCATGTTCTCTAGCCATGTCCAGCACACACAGCTGGCATACCCAGAGCTCAGCCAGGTGCAAGACTCCCCATCCAATGATAGTGTGTGGGATGCCAAACTTCTAGCTAGAAAATGCAGCAGGAAAGCAGCCCAACTCTTACCACAAGCCCCCCATCACATTACTGTTGAGCCTGAGTATTGCCATCACAGTGGCTGGCCCACCAAGTGTGTCTGAAAAGCCTGCTTGGTCCCTGACTAATGCATATTCCCAGACGTGTTGCAGAGACTTTGCCTATTGCGTGATGTGGGCAGCATTCAGTTCGCTTTGTTCCAGAGAGGAGTGTTTCACCCACGATTACTTGGACACATGGCAAAACCAGAAAGCCTTGCATTATGAGAGTCACTCATTTAGGAAAATCATGCAAAAAAGTCATGTGAAAATGGGAAATAAATACAAAAGAAACCCTGTATGAGAGCCAGCTGCATGACAATCCCCATAAACTGAGCAGATTGCAGCGCTGAGATGAAGTCATGCAGTCAGGAAGGTTGCGGTGCCTTGAGGAATGACACAGCCCAAGGTCCATCCCACACATAGCTTGCTTGCCCTCTGCCACTGCAACAGGCAAAGTGAAATCTTGCAACCAGCAGATTCTCCCAGCCTGAGCCCCTCACCTCTCATCTTGGCTGTCTATAGCCATGGGGGTCTGGGGATAAAACTGGACTTGAGGCAGGAGAGGGAATGTAAAGCCAGGCAGGCTTTTATCCTTGCATTTATCCTGATAGTTTTCCTGAGAAATAGAAAGAGCAATTGAGGGTTTCTGCATTGATTCTTGTCACAGCACTCACCATGGCTAATTGAGATTACAACGCTGCAGCTCTGACCTTGTAGTGCAGAGAAAGACCCTACATTCTTTGCACCCCTATCCTCTTCCCAGCGGACTTATCCTTTCCTAGGTACCAAGAAGGGACCTTGCTGGTCTCCTGGCATCTCTGGGAATCCCTCTGTGCCCACACAGCACTAGGACTCACTGCAAGACCTATATTGTCTATCTTGTCTGTACTGATCTATATTGTATCAAAACCAATAAGGGATCAGCTTTGCTTTCATCTGCATTTGCATCCCTGTTGATTCTGTGTGATGCCTCTATGTGTCCCCTTTTCAGGGAGGACTGAAGCACATGCTTTAAAGTGTGAAGTGAACCCTTTTCAGACATAGATGCACCCAAAGCAATATGAAATGTATTTCATTCATCAGGGTTAGGTGAGGGCCAGGATAATTGGTGCGCGGAACAGATTTCATCTCAGAGTGAAGCTGATAGTGCTGTTGTGGTAATGGTCTTCCTGAACACATCTGTATTTTCAACAGTACAGCTGGTCCCAGGCCTTTTTTCACTGCTGCTTTAGCCACAGGGCTGTAGACATTGCTACTGGTATTGCTCTTGAAATGCTATGACTGTCCTCACTAAGCCCTCATGTTTTGAATCACTGTTGCTTTGGTGAGGGGAGAGGAAGTTGCTTTCCATCCCCTGGATGCTATTAAGAACTGTCTGATTATTATTTCTCCTTTTCTTTTCAGACCTAAAAAGCTGTGAGTAATGAATGTGCTAAACCTCACACCCCCAGCAACTCAAGGAGGCAGAACATCTATTTATACAAAGACAAATTGTCCCCAGCATTCATGCAGCACTAGAAAGCTAACCCACAGCCTCAGAAATCAACCCCTTCAGTCTGAACTTGTGCTCACAGCATAGGGAAAGGGATGCACCAACACAAAGCCACTGTATAAGGAGGTGCATGAAAGAGCAGCCAAGGCACTGCTGAACCTCTGCAGCATGGAAACCCAGGAACTGAATCAGTCCCATGGAGAGCTTGAAGGTAATTAAGTAAAAGGGGTGATGGGTTTAAACTTAAACAGGGGGAGTTCATGTTAGGTATAAGGAAGAAATTGTTCCCTGTGAGGGTGCTGAGGCGCTGGCACAGGGTGCCCAGAGAAGCTGTGGCTGCCCCAT
>JANHGB010053777.1:0-27825 GCA_026283785.1 Coracopsis vasa
CCTTGAACACTGCCAGGGATGGGGCAGCCACAGCTTCTCTGGGCACCCTGTGCCAGTGCCTCAGCACCCTCACAGGGCAGAATTTCTGCCTAAGATCTCATCTCAATCTCCCCTCTGGCAGGTTAAAGCCATTCCCCCTTGTCCTGTCCCTACAGGCTCTTGTAAAAAGTTCCTCTTCAGATTTTCTTGTTGGCCCCTTTAGGCACTGGAAGCTGCTCTAAAGTCTCCCCTGAGTCTTCTCTTCTCCAGGCTGAACGAGCCCAGCTCTCTCAGCCAGTCTCCATAGAAGAGGTGCTCCAGCCCTTCGAGCATCATTTTCTTGAAATCATTATTTCAGAAGACAGCTCCAAAGCACTGCTTTCTAAAGTTTAAACTTTCATGCATTTTTACTACTAGAAGCAAAAAAGTTCAATACAGCCATCTTTGTAAACTTACTTTCTGAGCTAAGAGGAAATTGCATTATTTCTGGCTCAATGAACCTATAATGCTGACTCCTCTGCTAGTTACACTGCACAGTATTATCTACCTAAGCAAAGCATTTTTTGAAGAAAAGAATTACACAGTGAAATTTTATCTATTGTATAATTAAAATACACCCCAAAACTAGCTGAATTTGACTCAATAACACAATTATTACATAAAACCAGCCAAATATAAGAAATGATGTTAAATTTTAAATAATTATGATAACAGTGAGAGTATTATGAGCCTGTCAATATGCACTATTATGTATTTTTTAATGAAATTCATATACAAGTACTTGCTTAAAATGCAGAAAGCTACAGCAGATTACATAGAAGGATGAAGAAATGCTGAATAGAAATTCTATCCAGTGACAAACAACTAGATTTATGGAAAATTGATCTGTTCCTACTTTATATCATTTATAGAGAGAATTTCTTGGGACTGCCAAATTTTAAGGCCAGGTAGGGAACAGTACTGTAAATGTCTGCTAGTCTGATGAGAGCATCAGCATGAGCAACTAATTTTAATTTCTAAATTAAACCATCTATGCTGCTCCACTGTATTGGAATCCCTGGTTATTTTCACCAAGCAATTAATAAAATAAAAGCATTTTATGTTACATTCCACTTAGCTATTGAAGAGATGACAAAAAGCCACACTCTGTTCTGCCCAATATGTTTTTTCAAAAGTTATTTGAAAAACAAAGCCCTATCTCTTGCCAAATAACTTAGACAGGTATACATCTGTATGAAATAGAGAATCTTAAAGTTGTACAGAAGCAAATATGTCCAGAGCCCTCCAAAGTTTATACTCAGCGCAAGTTTGAGAAGAACCAAGATGATGTAAAACATGGTTCAAAGTTCCAAACTTTCATAACTATTTGCCAACACTAAGTACTAGTTTCTGCATTACTACTTGAGTTGATATATATTCATATACAACCCAAATTTTTCCAAACTTTCTCACTTATCAAAAATGGGAAACAAGAAAACAAAAAATAACAAAGACTTTTTTGCTCATCAGTGTGTGCATTGAAAAAACATTTGCAATTATTAATAAAGTGCACATCTACATCTTTTGCAACATACTGTAATACTGTTCACAGGTCAGGACTATTCATTTTTAGTGAAAAATACAGATGGACTGTTAAAAAGGTACCGAGTTTTGCACATGAAACAAGTTCTAGTAATTATTGTGACAATATATTACAGCCTTCCAAACAAAACCCTAGAATTTAAAGGAATAATCAGCATTTAGGACTAGCATTTTGCAACCTGTCAGAGTTTCGATATTTTGACAGGCTAAAAATAAATAAATAAAATTAGCTTCTACAGTTCTGTCCTGGATTACCAAGAAAAGGATGTATATGCTGACAGTACAACAGGTTTGAAATTTGGAAAGCTCCTAAACCATTTCCTAGACAGCACTCGAGTAAAAAGGACATTGATAAATACTAAGCACGGTAAGCAAAAAGTTTTAGCTTGATATTATAGTTTCTTCCCCGGTCTTACCTCATCCTCTCACTAACTGGAAAGCCACTAACTTAACAGCACCCACTGGACCACTTTGTGGTAGTTCGTCTTTCAAAGCACTGGTTTCCTTCTCAAACTCAAGCATTATCCCTTTGTGCCTGTGTTCTCAGTAGCTGTAGCTGAAAGACCTATTCACCAAACAGGACATGACAACTGGGAAGGGTTTGTCCTAACAGGGGCCCAAAAATACAAACAATTGGATGCTTCAGATTTAGTTTTTTATGTTTGTTTAGCTGCAATTGTTGACCACACACACACAAAACCCCAAACCCCACAAAGCACAGCTATACAATACTAATTTAAAACATATCCAAACTATATGAAAAAAAAAAAAATATATATATATTATTTCCATAAAAACATTTTTAGTACTTCTTTGGTCCCATGAAGTCATCAACTTTTTCCTATATCAAACACATGTACTTATATCTTGCATGCTTGGTAGCTCATCTGTCTAAGCTGATTTCTTGTTTGAAAAATTTGCTAGGGAAAAAGCATAAGCTGGTTCTTAGTGCTCTACAGAATAAACCAATTATGAAGAATTCAATCAAATCAGTCCTTTCCAATGAATCATGAGGATAGTCTGGATTTTTTTAATTGTATGTAATGTCAAAATACTAAATATAACCCTGCTTTCTAAAAACCAAGAGATGAGTCACTATTTTTTACGACACAAACTCTAATGGAATAGCTGGCTTATGCTAAGAGAAGCCCCAAATATTTAAATTTCACTTGACATAAATAAAACTAGAGGAAATTCCATTCAGCAATTCTGTGTTCTTAATGAAAACTTGTTATTTCAAACTTAAGTTTCCCTCAAATACACATTTATAGGAAGTATGAGAGCTTTCCAGTGAAACTTCTGATTGCACAGTTCCAAGAATATTGTGAAAGATTCTAATTGTTAGAAGTCTGACAACAGAAACAACTGATGCTCCCAGCTACACAGGCAGGATTCAGCAAGAAAACAAACTTAGAAAACTCACTTTATGACAGTAGGGAAGCAAAGTGGTGGGGAGGGTAGTTTCTTTTTTTCCTCTTTTTAAGAACATGACTCATAAACTTGCATGTACAATTTGTAAATTATAACTCTAAAAATGGTAATGTAATAACTATCCAGGTACATATAGGTCAATTACGAAATCAGTCACTTACTTGTCCTTAGCAAACATTCAAGCACAGTGTATTTTTCAGAGGACCTTCAGAATCAGAAGTCATTTTAGGTCACATCCTGGAAAACAAGAAAGTCTTTATTAAAAAAAGAAAAAAAGCTTGCTTGAATTTTTTCATCTAATATTAATAAACTTGCCATAAAGTAAGCACTCAATAGTGAGCTATTTTAATATCAAATGACTTTAAAACTCACAATCACCGCAACCACCTGTCATCTCGGCTCTATGCTAAACAGCTCAAAAGTCTTAATATCACAAATGTCACAGGTAAGCCGGATCTCCTTTCACAACTAAATATATTTAAATGTAATTTATTTTTTTTTAACTTTGGAAGAAATAATGAAACTGCTGTAGATGGTTGATCTTAGTAAATTTTAAGTCTTAATATAAAAGCTGCAGTCCCAAATGAATTGTTTTGTAAAATTATGACTGGCATGTAGAACTTCAGTGTGTAGCCATTATGTCAAACTGTGCACACTGCCTGGTACATAACTATCACCTGAGAATAGCAAACTGATTTCAGAGCTATGAACACTCAGGTTTCTGTGTGAAATTCTAGGAATGATTAATCCACATTATCATGCATTTTATACAAGGTATGATTAAGTGTACTAATTAGTGGGATTCTGGGTCTCTATAGAGAATTACAGTAACTTAGGAAAAGTTTTAAACAACAGCTGTGTGATTGAATTGATTTAGTGAAAACTGCTTAAAGCACTACGTAAAGCAGGGGCTGTTGAAGCTAATTAGAAAAATAAATTGCTCTTGGGAATTATTTATGAGCCATTCACATGTAAGCACACACCATAGTCCTATCCAAAATCAAGAGTTTCAAAATTGATACTTCTACCCAGACTACTTAATAGGTAATCACCAGCAGGCAGGTAAATGAGTTTTATTCAAGTACCACATTTCTTAAGAAATTAAACTGAAGCTTTTCATATCAACTGGTTGCATATGCATTCATCTGCTGGTTTAACCATCCCTCTGACAATACTGATTGTAGCTTTATTTATACCAACTGGAATTACCAATTAGAAGGTTGATTGACAATGTGGTCACGTAAAAGTAAGCATCAAGAGTAAATTGTCTCCTAATTAAAGACTTCTGTAACACCATTTTATGCTAAATCAACCTCTGCTAATCATGGAAACCAGAACAAAAGCACACACAAGGAAAAAATAGAAGGAAAAAAAAAGAAAGAAAGAAAGATTTAAGACATATTATGATGCAGTATCAGAAACATTTGGATATCACAGAAAATTAAATCCTTCAGCTGTTCATTTCTGTAAAAATGCTAAACCAGACTTACACTACACTCAGTGATAGCTTCCTATCTAGCTATGGTCTTATAGTCAACAACAGCTATTTTCTGAGGTCTCCACTGGACAGAATTTATTAAACAAAAAGGTTATAAATCACATTCACTCTTCAGTCTCATGTGTAAGCTTTTTCAGCAAATTTCTACAACAGCTTTGTAAACTGGATAAACAAAAGCAGTTAAAGAGAATCACAAATGGGTCTCACTGAGAAGCTGAACCAAGTAGGGGAAATTAACATCACAAAATCTCTTAAAGGTGGAAGATTCAACACCCACAAGTATCAAAAGGATTCTGTATGACTGGAAATGCAAGGGTAAAGAGAAGCACCCTGAAAATGTATTAAATTGAAGACCACATAAAAAGCTCAACACTATATAAATTAGTTTTAGAATATTCCCTTCATATTCCTCTCAAATAAATATTAATTCAATGGATGTCAATATCTGAGCTGTTTAAACAGATGGAATACAACTTCCCAAAGAAGTACTGCAGTAAAGTAACTAAAAGCTAACCTTCTGAACAATCTGAAGGCTCTTAATGGGTTAGAAAAGGGTTAGCAAAGGCACCTAGAGTAGCATTTCACTCATCTGCTCTGGACAAATGCTGCAGAGCCCCATCCTATGAGAACTGTCAATTTGCACGGCAATCCAGACAGATACTCTGAATTGTGTTTCACAGAGCAGGACGAAATTAAACCATCCTGAAGGAGAGATGAAAACCCTACCAGCAAACCATAAAGTTAAGACAAAATACAATACAGCAAAATTTTGCCATATATCAAAAGTAAATTTGACCTCAAATCACTACCACTGTAAATAAAAAGGTTATTAAAATTTTATAATCTAATAAGTCATTACATTGTTATCATCTACTGGCAGAGGTTGCCCAGAGATGTTGATGACTTTCCCATGCCTGGAAGTGTTCAAGGCCAGGTTGGACGGGTCTTGGACCAACCTGGTCTAGAGAAAGGTGTCCCGGCCCATGGCAGGGGGTTGGTACTGGATGAGCTTTAAGATCCCTTCCAACCCAAACAATTATATGATTTAAATGAAAAAATAAAATATATCCCTCTTTTTCAAAACTACTTGGTCTTTTCTTGCTAATGAAAGCCATATCTTTTACATACTGGAAATTGACCACTCAACTCAGTTATCCCTACTCTAAACCTACTACATGCCTCTTCTTCTGAGTACAGAGGTAACAGCCAACTCCTTAACCTTTCTAATACATAAAATATTTTACTTCAAAATTGTTTCTGTTCTGCTTCACATCAATTAGCTTAGGTTATTACAGTGCCTATTAGAGTATCAGAGTGATATTAGAGTATTAAAGCACAGCCGTGCATCAAGTGATTGCCAGTCTCGGTATTATTCTAAAACCTCAGCATCTAGGGCTGTACCAGCAGCTTCTCCCTCAGCTCTCACTGCCCCAGTACCACTTTCAACATGTGAACATACTATTTCCTGTCTAAAAACTGCTCAATCAAAAGAACATCAGTGCTCAAACAAAAACATTGTTTGATATGTTTTCACCTCAATAAGCTCAACATAGTGACCTTCAGCTTATTTCCCCACCTTCAGAATGAGCTACAGAGAGACTCAGTTTAGACCACAGAGAAACTGGGCATCCAGCAGAGCCTGACTACCAAATTTAATTTTCATTATTACACACAGTCCAGTTTTCAATTCAATTTTTAAAACACATACAAGAAGGAACATTACATTAGAGCGTGGATGGGATAGCTAAGTGACAAGGCATATTATTGCCTGTGGCACAGACAACAACAACAATATGACAGAGAGCTAAGGCTGCACTGTTCTTAAGGTTAAAAATATACATATTTTATATTCATAGTCAAATGTGCCAGATATGGCAAACACAATGGTTACTTTTTGAAAGAAGATGTGACAAGGACACTCTCTGTAATCCTCTTTAAATGTTTCAGAAGTAATTAATGAGCCTGTTTAAAAAAGAAATCAAATACATTTCCAACTACAGCAAATAAAACCAACATATTTTTAAACCTCTGGCAGAGGGAAAAAATGCAGCAGATAAAATGCCAATGAACTTTAACTACAGCTTTGTGAATCTGAAAGTACAAACTACTGAAACAGCTAAAGAGACTCAAGAACACCGAGTTAACAGAGGTTTTGGTGTACTGTAACTATTTTGTACTAGAAAGTCTTATCATTTAAGATTAAAGCAGCTATACTTACATAATGAAGCAAACAGCAAATTATACTGATACACCACAACCCTAATCTAGCGCTTCCATCAGTACAATAACTAAAAGTACTATTCCAAAATATACGTGTTTGATCATTCTCTGCTCTTTTTTTCCCCACCCCGTCAGCCATAAAGGTCATTTAGGAGATAATAAATAACTGCCTTGGAGCCTTCACTGAGTCAGGGCTGTTAGTTAAAAATAAAAAAATTAAACCTCTCGTAGCCAGTGAAGCACACACCTTGTTGCAACATGTTGAATAATCTTAACTCAGCACACATCCTTTTTGTATTAAACCTTCTGTCTTACGGAGACTATAATTCTTCAAGCCTTGTCAGGTTTCATTTACCAATTCCCCTGCAGTGTTTAGTAAGCACTATGAACTCCTGAGCTATTTTTCAGACATGACAATTAACTTGAGCCTTGTTCACTTTGCATATATTAATATGACAGGACTCTTTCAGTTAAAGGATGGTCAGAGGTACACACTCAAAGCCTGTTCCTCTGATAAATAATGTGTGTGCTCTATTTCTGAAGTGTCATTACTTGTTAATTTGTTTCCTATACATCCCTGTTTCTAGTCACAGCAACAGATAGAGGACCCTGCTATAACAAATAAAATAAAAGAGAAAAGGGGGGCTCCAGTGAACTCACTTATAAAAAAGACTAGTCTCTATGCTTACACCTCCACCATGTACTGCTGAACACTTGTAAAAGTTTCTCACCCATCGGCTTCCGCACCAAGCCCTGTGGTAAAGTGGTTTCTGCGTCTCATCACAGGTCCAAAGACACGTGAGCCACATTTTAGACTCAGAACAACTGCTGCCTTTGTAACTCAGCTGTGAAAAGACAACTTCTTTGGCTAGACATGTTTGTCAGGATATAGCTCTTGTAAGTGAAAGGCAACTGGGCATGATGCAGCCACACCACCTCCTTGCATGAGTCTGGCAGCAAGAATTTGCATGCTCAAAAACAGCAGGCCAAAATAATACTGAAGAGGGCTTCAATCTTAATTTATTTCCAAGCCACTGTACTGGAAGAGGTAATCTGGGCTTTCAATATTGCTGCTAGCATCAGTTGAGTGGTTTTAGAATATATTTAGAATGTTTTTAACATAGGTAAATCCTTATAGACTTGTATTGGAAGAGTTAGTAATAACAGTTACTTAAAAAATAATTTAAGATTTAATAAATAGCTATAGAAAGAAAAGAAATCCCAAGCTCAAATACCACAAAGAAAGAAATAGGATGTGATGTCTGGGCTACCATAATGGGACTTGATAACTACTGAACTGGTAAGAAAGCACAGGCTACCACCATTCTTTTCTGGACCTCCAGACATTTTAACAGCAGAAGAAACTCAGGCAAATTAGTAGTTGACTCAAATACACATGGTCTACTTAGGTGTTATATTAATATTTAATGCAGTTCTAAAAGTGGAAAACGCTTCTTCCCACCATCCTTTCAAGAAACAGTGGGTACTATGGAAAGAGACTGTACTGTGACCAGCGCACAAACCTCTGTACTATTACTAACAGCAATTAAATCCTAAAGAAAAAAATTAAAATAAAAATGGATATTTATGGAAGTGTTCCATTTGCAAGACAAAATACCCCTGACAGAGCTCACAAGAGAATATCAACATTGTTGAAGAATCACTTTCCAGCTCTATACACAACTATAATTCATAAGTGATTCCATGCCAATTAACACGACATAATCTGCAAGTTAGTAAGAAGAATGCAAGCTGTAGAACATGTCTCTACATATTACAATGTCAGCTTCATTAGGAAGTAAACTTGAATTTATTCACATAATTTGTTAAAATGGAATTATGTAGTTCTAAATTATTTAAAGATCAGTCCAAAGTACAAAATCTCTCTAAATTAGAAAAGAACATCAACCAAGAGCCTTAGAACATGGAACTATCAGTCTGACCATAAATATCAGAAAACATTACTTATGTCTTTTTAATCACTTCTAACTTCAACTTACCTGAGGAAAGGTTGTTTCATGCCTTATCAATATATGAATTCAATTCTTACACAATTTTGAGACATTACAATAATGTAACTACCTTTTCAGTACAAACTTTAATTACTGTCATTATAAAGTCCAATGCAAAGGGATGATTGGCAAAAACTAAGTAACAATCATATCAAATGCAAAGCAATAACTGTTAGTAGATACTAGATGGGATTCACAGTACGACTTATAAAATTGGGATAACTCTTTTATGGGGGAAAAAGAAAATAAAGGTCACCCAACACTATGGGGTGGTTTTTTCTTATAGAACAGAGCAGCTCCTGGAAGGTAACAGGGTGACAGAGACATTGTCCAACGTGATCTGATAAAGACACAAGAGCTTTTATCTTAATTTACCAATGACTAAGAAATTAGTTTTCTTTTACAATGGAGGAAGCAATTTCCCAAATATAGCTTCAATACAGTAAGAATTCAATTGGCAAGTTTCAGTAGCAACAACTACTATTTTCCTTGAGGTAGCTGTACACTGACACTTCAAAAGCAGGGAGTACTTACAAAGTTCTTGGTGAAAACAGGAAACGTAATCGACTAAACTGAGATTGTTTCACTAAATACACATGGATCCTTCTCCCAGTCATCAGCAAGTCCATTCCTTTTCCTGAAGCTCTAAATGTGCCATCAGCAAGTCTATTCTTCTTCCTGTGACTCTGAATGGGTTCACATACATTTTCGTATATTATATGCATGCAATATTTTGTTCTGACATTCTACTCGACCAAGGTCTCAGGGCAGCAAAGACTGCTTGTTCAAATTTGAGATCGAGAGAACTTAAACACAGCTATAGTATTACAATTAGCATTAACTCATTTAGTGCTATGGCACTGTTAGAATCAGAGACTATCATGCCAAAATCTTACTCATTTTACAGAGATGACTGGTTTATATAAACCGTGTTTATAATATGAACAGTTTTCCAAAGCAGCAGTGAAAAATTAGGCAAAGTATCAGCAATTCCCTTGCAAAAGCCTGTCCATTGCAAGCTTAAATTTAGAGACAGAAGTCATTTTACATTTGGTTCAAAATCTCTAACAATACCAAGATGCCTTCAGACAATGGGAAAAACTGACTGGGTTTGTACAGAATGAAACATTTACTGTAGACACTATCAGTTTCTGACACCTGATCTCCATCAAGTAGATGCCAAGCTTAATACCAGCTTTTGAACTTCTGAAAGCAATACTCAGAAAAGCATCCAAACCCGATTAATTTGTTTGCATTTTGCAGCTATTATTAGTAATGGATGCTCACCCCCAGTATTTCCAGTCTTTGAATTGTGTATGTGAATTGGAAGTATTCACCAATTCAGTAGGTAAACAGATTGACTACTAAGAAAACTGCTTATCTGAAGGAGTAAATTTTCAAGTGTCACGTTGCAGAGCAAAAATAATTTTAATTAGAATTGCACAGCTGAAAAAGCACTTTAACCACTCTTTTTGTGTTTGCATATTTAAAAAGCAAACCTCTCCATTAAAAGCTGTAAGTAACTTAGAAGTTTTGCAATGATCTAATTGGTTTGTTTCTCCCATTCTACTCTGGGTAACTGTACATCTTGGGTGATGTGATCTAGTTGATACTCATGTGTCTTTAACAGCCCTGTCATTAATCATGCCAATACATTTAGCCTACCAGTCTGTTCACTTCATCTGCTGTTCCCCAGCACTTGAATAATTATTAAGAAGCATCAAAGTTTATCAACAGCTGGAAACCAAAAATCCTCAAAAAGAACAGTCATGATGCTTCTGAGCATTTCTATACAGCTCTGTCACACTTTGCCTTTGTGGAAGGACTGGGGAATAGTAAAATATAATTGTTTCTGCATTTGGCAAACACCTAACAAAGCTAATCTTTTGTTGGGTGGATGCTACAAAAAGATCATTTTCAGCCAAACTGATGGTTCTTACCATAAAGATATAGACCTCTGAAGTGAAAACACTTGAACAGTGAATACATCAGACTAACTTCGAAATGTACTGGAATGTTCTGGCCATTGACAGAAAGAGCCTTTTTGATTCTGACTACTAAACCCCAAACCTTTCACTTTTATGAATGACACAAAATTAGGTCTGCAAAGGACGAAATCCAGTGCTGCAGTTTCAAGAATCTTTAATGTTTAGTGTCTAGACAACAATCTTTTTGTTCTGCATTTATAAGAACACAATTTGTCACACAATCCACAAATTAGTTTCTGATATTAATCTTGGAAAACTCCAATCTCTCAAGACTTCCATAGCACAAATACCAAGAAAGCAACACATAATGATTAATGAAATATTTGTTTCCAGTCTTTATGACGCTTCAAAGATAGATTTTGGTATTAGTAGGTGTGTTATAAACAAACAGAGAGAACTAAGCCTTGCCAATGGTGCTCTGAGTCCCCAGCAGATGAACTGGGACACAAGCCACCCAAAACATGCTCACAGTGATTTCTGTCCCTCTTCCTAATACTCAAAGCCAGTTCTACAAAGCACACCATCCCACAATACCAAGACTCTAGCACTGGACAAAAACATTGATTACCCTCTTTAAAAAGCATGTCATAAATTGTGGCCTGCTGTCATAAATTTACAGCCAGCTGAAATACACACCACTTTCAAGGGCACAAATATTTGAGGGAATAGTATTCTGTTGTTACAAATGAACAACAAACAGCAATGAGAAGCAGCTTCAGTAACTTAGTTAACATGTTTAATCACAGTATCCTGTAAAACAGCTAGAAATGATGCTGTATCTGTGGGTTTTTACCTTTTGGGTGGTTTGAAGTTAAAAGGACTAGACAACAGGCAAAACTCAGCCTACAGAAGAGACAAAAAGTGTGACCTGCTAGTACACTTTAAACACAATGCTAGTTTTAACTGGAAAATAAAGCAGCCAACCATAAAAGGATGTTGGTACAAGACAGTTCAGAAATGTAATGCAAAGCACAAAATAGTTTCCTGTTTCTGTAAGCGCTTGATTTTTCTCCACACAAATAGCATGTCTTAGGGGCATGTGAAAAGGAATGTGTTTACTTACAGAAAAATCATTTTTAATGAATAGAAGATGACTGCTACTGCCTGCTCAACTCAACCACCTGCCTATCTGTGCAACTAATACGGTCCATGAGCAAACACAAATTGCCTCCTTCACACTGCAGTGTTTGGAGCCAAAAGACTACACATGTGGGATTCCAGGTACTTCCAGAAATGCTACATCCATCTGTAGGGCTAAACCTTAAATACACTGTCCTGACAGACAGGGAACCCAGTAGTGAAGTAGCTAATCTCAAAATAAAACAAAATTATCTATATTTATTTTGAAATAAAAATACATAAAAGTATTTATTTATATCAGTCATTCCTAATACTCATAGTTGTTTTAACAGTACAGGTGAACACACCTGCTTTTCATCTCTAGGGGGAAAAAAGCTTAAATATAGTTTTCTCTTTCAATTACACACTTACATTTTGCACTAAAATTGCACACACCTTTGGTGACACTCTGAAGTCAAAGATCTCAGAGATGACAAAATAGTATTTGTTGGATGAAACGAATTTTGCCATATCTTGCCATGCATTTCCGGAACATCCAAATCCACAGTCAGCTCAATCTTTCCTCTCACTCAAGTAGAATAATTTAAAGATTATTTGTGACCTAAATTTCTTTTTGTATAGCCTATGCCAATTTGCCTGAGAAAGGAATCAAAGGAGTAGCGGTCATTAGAGCTGCAAGGGAGAAAAGAACCCAGAAGAGTGAACACATCTGTGACATCTCAATGTGAATGGAGACAATAGACGCCTTATACAGCTATAGTGCAGGGGTGGGGGAGGAAGGCTGGCAAACCTTTTTGTTTGCAACATAAAGATGTGAATAATTCTGTAAAATGTAGTTAGGAAGCATTATGTGCCATAACTAAATTAGTCTGTTTCTTGCTGGATTTCTCAGCTGAATTTGGCTTTTAGAAGAATTGGGCAGAAGTCATGAAACAGGAAAAGAAAATGCAAATCTTTGCAGGAGAGGAAGAAAAAGTAACTGGCTAGATATGATGGACACATGTTATAAAAGAAATCAAACAAAAGGGCAAATCCATGGAACAAATAAAGCCTACAATTTCTATGGACCTCAAAAACATTATTGCCTGGCCATCACAGAAAGCAGATGAGAACCTCAGAGAAATACTGAAGACAGCAGAAAACAAAAAGGATCAAATTCCTACTAGAACTCACCAGATGTTCATAGATTAAAATATAGAAAACTTTCTAAATGTCATTCCAAATTTGGTACAGTATTTAGGGGATCGTTATAAGACCAACAGGAGTATTACTTAAAATTAAATTACTCTGCTTTGAACGTATCTACTGTAAGTTCAAAAATGCCTTTCAAATCTTAAGCTTAATTTTTAATATGACTTTTTTACTAGGAATACACATTGGCACTCTAAAAGACTGAGTATTACAATCACCTCAAATTCCCAGCCTTTTAAAACTTAAGACTTGCGTTACATGAATTGAGTGAAGATTTAGTTTCCAAAACTAGTTAGAATTGTGCCACAACCCTTTTCCACAGAAAGACATACGGACTGCATGACACACGTATTCTAAAATTTCTAGCACATTACAATATTGTATTTATTCATTCTATCACATCATTTGTAGCTCCAGTTCAAAGTATTAAAATGAAGTATCTTAAATAGTTTCAGTGGGGGAGAGGGAAAGGGGAGGAAGTCAGCACGTGAATCAGATAATGCTTGTGCACACAAATCAAAGACATTCTCAAAGATGGTGTTATACTCCTATACGGTTGGTTGTGTTTTAAAAACAACATGCAGTTTAGAAGCAGTGTGGAATATTAATTTACACATCTCCAGTGATATACGAGGACATCACCACACACCCCCAGCCCTCAAGATGGAAAAGTGATTACATTGTCACTGGATGACTGTACCGTGATGACAATGGGGAGGGAGGGAGAGAGAGAGACAAAAAAGATGCTGGCTCTCAAGTGAACTCTGGGTAATAGCTGGTACACCTACACAGCCTTTGGAGCAGAGAACAAAAGCATTTTAAAAGTGGAAAGCTTGTCTGCAAGGGAAGAACTGAAACACCCCTAGAACACGGTGAATTGAATGTAAACAGGAAATACAGGACTAAAAAAAGAACGAGAAGTGTGCCTTGCACCCAACTCCAACTGATAATAAAAAGATGTTTAAACAACACATTGGAAGCAGGAAGCCAGCCAGAGAGACGGTGCACCTTCTCATGGCAAAGGCATAAGATGGGCATGCAGAGAGGATAAAGTCATAGCTCTGAAAATCTCTTCATGTTAGCCTTCACCACCAAAGATATGGGAGAGATCCCCACTTCCAGCATTTCTTTGTAGCAAACTGGCTGGAGAAGCAAAATTAATTTTAAGGAATTATAGAGGAAGAATTAAACCAGACACTGGAGGTATCGATCAGTCACCAAATACCCCTCACAGGAAAAGGGGTTCAAATGTGCATCTTCAGAACTGCCAAACTGCACAACCTCTCATCACCAATGGCTGCTGGATCAGAACACTGGCAGCTGACTGGTGGAGCTCCTACTGGCATAAAGAAATCTAGAGGGACTCTCAGGAGCTACGGACCAGTGGATCTGACAGTCATGACTCAACTGTCTTCAATCCACAGTAAGATGGTAAAAGCTATGCTAAAGGATAGTATCACTGAGCACATGAACAAACAAAGTCTGCAGAAAACCAGCTCACATGGTATGACTCTCAATAGGGAAAGCTTACTTGAGGAAAAAGAAAGTTGCACAGAATTACTGTGACCTGTATGATCCCCAGGCTGATCGAATATTTCTTGACATTTTACATCTGTTAAAACTTTTAAAAGTATTTTTTTATATATATATATTTTTTTTAATTGATTTAGTGCAGTGGCAAAAATATACTTATCCATATAACCTGTTTTACTCAAAAAACTTGCATGGAGACTTCTTTACCAGTATGAAATGTGATTTTATTAAGGTTTGTTGACAGAGCTTTACAGGGAAGCTTACCTAGTAATAGGTTAAGCCTAAGAGAGACTAAGTGGATAACCACAGCACTATCATTCCAAACATCTAATATTTCTAAAAGTCAAAGCTTCAACCATTTATGAGCCAGAGGTCAATGAAAGAGGAAGAGTGAAGAGAGTTCAGTGAAACCTTGAACTATGCAACTCTGAGTTTTGGTGATGTTTTTTAATTTCCCTTTTACAACTATGTATAATTAAAAGTCACTTTTCGTATTTAAAAAAAGGTGGCTTCTGGATTTCAGGCCCTTGCTTCTCTCTTTTTTTCAGTCAGACTTCAAGGTAAACTGTCAATATTTTCAAATTTTCTTTAACAGTGCAGGGGAATTGAATCAGTTTTTCTGTTTAAATGAAAAATGAGATGCTTTGCTACTCGTGTCACTGTCACAGTTGGGGTCTGAAGAGAAAGAGCAAATATAATGAGATTTGAAAAAAACCCTGGCAGTACTGCAGCCTGCAAGAGACATACAAATGTGCAGAAAAAAGCAATTGTGTTTTCCTTCCTATATTAAGAAGTATTTTCATATGAAAAATATTAAAAACTACAACTTTACCTGTGACTTTTAATTGTCAAAACTGCTTCAAGAAAAACATATATTACAGTTATTTAGGTCATGAACAAGCAAAAATAAGCAACTAAGCCTAGAAAAAGAATTTATTTTAGAGAAATGAATGAAGTGCTTGACCACCAGTGCGCTGTGATAAACTATGCATACAAAGGAGCTGTGAAATTCAAAACTACATGCTTGTTTACATGGGAAGACTTACTACCATTACTATACCAACATAACACCATTTACATTACACCTACCTCAGAACAAAGTAATTTGACTTATAACAACCTAATATTAGATAAATTACTTACAGCAAATTTCATGTTCAGCCACTATAGTGACAAAAGTCTAAAATTAGTGGCACAGTAACACTGATACATTTTACCATGTAGGTAAACACAAATATTTTTGCAATAGGTGTACAATTCCTTTAACTAGGGAGCAATAAGACAACCTGATCAACGGACTCAAAAGTTACCTATGCGCTCATCTCCTTCCTTTTCTGGACTGATTGTAAGTGAATGAACGTGAAATATTTGCAAGTAGAAAAGCTAAGATTAATCACACAACCCATAGGAGAATACACTGCAAATACTGTACCTACACTGCAATACACTAACTTTTACTCATTTCCAATAGTAACATGGGGTTTGCACACAATCACTGTAGCAACAGTAGAACACAAAAATGGATTTCATTACAGCATGCTAATATCACCATGTTCCCTACTATAACTTGCAGTTTAATATCAATGACCAGCATTGACTAAAATAAAGCCATTCATCCATTTTTATTCTTACAAAATGCTTTTCAAAACAAAGGACTTATATCCTTAGTCATTCTTAGCATCTACAGTTTTGCATAATAATGCCTACAGCTACTTCACCAGGAAAAGAACACAAGGAAAACAAAGCAACAAAAATGTTACAAGCAGAACTCCAACATTTACCTTACCATATGTTTAAGCTTGTATATAATTAAGAAAGCATGCCAAAATCTAACTCAGAAGGAAAGCTTCTCACTTTTAAGACCTTTACGTGCTTGCGCCTCAGTCAATCCCACTGTAGCTGTGTGTGCATTACAATAGTGAAATAAAGATTGGAATTCTTCAACTGAGGCTAGCCAGGAAAGGCCAGCCAGGCTTCAAGTCACTGCAATGAAATATCCAATTTGCTACCTTCAAAACAAAACAAACAACAAAAAGCACCACAAACCCTAAGCATTACCACCACCAAGATCACAGCGTGTTATTGTAAGGAGAAATCACATGGGTCTCCAACAATATGTCTCAAGGAAAGTCAGGTAAGAGCAGCTTTCATCAGTAAAGAGGTGCCTGTGTGTACAAAAATCCCAGTTTTCTTGAGGACATGCACGTGAACGGATGAATGAAGAAAGACTTTACAGGATAAAAGTATATAAACATGGTCTGACAAGGAAAAAATGTCACATAAGAAATCCATTGCTCATCATTCTACCAGGACTCTATAAACACCGGATAAATTATGAGGGATACTGCTAAAGAGAAAAGATGGATCTTCTGAACTACCAGTATAATATTATACAGATATTCACCAGTAATTAAATACAATCATACACGTACAACTACATTAAATTTTATTCGTATTTATAAAAGGGTAATTTCTGCTATTCATACAGCTTATTTTGTCTGCAACACCAAATATTACTAGACATCAGTTTCGGGTTCTCATGAGTAAACAAAACATTAAACAAAGTCAACTTTTGTCTTGTTCCATTTCTTTTCAAACTTTAAAATGTCATAAATCAATGCACTCATTTGATTAAATGAATGAGCAAAGCTTTTAAGGACAGTAATTAAAATCTATGGATTATTTCTAGACCAGAAAGCTCAAGAATGAGCCATATTTTCCATTGTCATGTTACTTCTGACTTTTTTGTTGCCTGTATAACTTTTACTACCTGGTTATGCATTAGTAGTATCTTTAAATGATCCAACAAAAGTAACTCCACATTTTAAATTCAGCATATAAATGGGGAAGATTTGAGGGTTGCTACAGTTATGACCACAGTTTTGACTGACATCAATCCAAAACAACACAGAAAATACAGTGAATCCATTATGCTTCTTAGGAATGTTTAAGACCAACTGTTTAGAATCCTGCTGCTTCCAAGATGGAGTAAAGAAATCCCATCCTGAATCTGCAATTTTTAACAAACTGGTCCAGCAAAGTCTCAATTCCAGGTTGGCTTTGGACCTTAATTTATCTTTTGACTTTAACAATTTGGATATTATTCAAATAAGTAAATTATTTCTTAGGTCAGCTGAAATGACCTCCATGTAGAAGTGACAAACTACAAGTATTTGGCATGAATGTTAGTAATGTAAGTATGAAGTATTTAGGAGGAACATTAGTAAGGAGAAAGAAATGTACCTTATACTACTGATCACGAATTAAAAGGATGCCGATCAGAATCATACCCATCCACTTTATCTTTAGGAGTCATCTACAGTTTCAAGTTACCTGGCATCAGACCAGGGTGATCTGTTTAGCACTATGCCGAGTTACTGAAGCAACAGGAAACTATAAGTCTAAAAATAGACCAGCAAACTATGCAGACTACCAGAAAATTTGTCAAATATGAAAATAATCATTTCTTCCAGGCAATCCTCACTTTTAGAGGATTATTAAGCAAGAATCATTACATACAGAGTTTGGAACATTTCAAGACAATCACGTAATTCTTTACGACATTTAAAGCAAGTAGAACAAGTTTTTCATTATTGGGCCAATGCACACAAACTATTTACAAAGATATCAAAATGGCTATGAGACAATTTGTTCACCACTGAGAAGAAAATTAATCCCCTGCTTTTTTTCCTCTTTCAAAGAGAAGCATTAGCATTTTCTTCTACTAAGAAATAGCATGTTTATTTCATGATTTCTAGACAATGTGTGCTTCTGAAAGAGCATCATACATTCAAAACAATCCTGTGTACTGACAGTCTGGTCCAAAAGTTCACTAAAACATTTAATAGTGAAAAAAACTATCTTTAAGCTTTAAACATTACTCTTACTGTTTTATATTATAGTGTCAGTTGACAAAATGTTAACGTTGTGACTAAATTTGATAAATGAAAATCATTATGGGTTTATAGCCTGGATTCTCATCTTAATGAGAGTTAACATCTTTAGAGCAAAATGTTCAGAGCTGCAAGACATATGCTGAACATGTGTATACATGTAAAGCTTTGAAAGCTGCTTAAAAATGTGAGAATGAGTAAAGTTCATGTTACCCTTGATAAATGTCAGCTGTCAGGCATCACAGCCCAATACACACTATTTTTTTCCACAAACTAGAGCCCAGAAAAATGTATTTTTACTTCACCAGCTGAATATAATGCATTATACAAGGCAACATCTAACCAAGGTCAAAAGTTTAGTGTTTTTAAACTTTAACTTCCAGAGCAGGGTATTGGTTACACAGACATCATCATCACACTGAAATTAATTGAAGTGCTTCCAAAAATCTCTGCTAAAGTTACATGTAACACTCTAATACATATTTTCTACCAAAATGGACACATTCAACTTCTCACCAAGTCAAAAGGAACTTGAAAGAGAGAAAAGAATTGTTCCTATATCCATTACCAATTCTGCATTTTTACAGCCCAATTTTACTTGAACATTTTTTGCTCTAGTATATCACTCATTACAGAATTCTAATTGTATCTTGCAGAATTGGCCCAAGGAACTGAGCAAAGCCTTGGAACACACCAGCTGTACAATAACAGGGTGGGGTAGGGATCAGATTGGCAGAACTTCCCATTTAGAAATGTTACTTTTTAATGGGATATAAATACGTCAATCAACCCTATCTACAGTGTAGTCCACTTAAAAGCTGATCCCCAGCTTTCCCATTTGAAACCACATGTAATTTATCATTTTGTGTATATGAAAAATTATTACTTTGCTATGGTTATCGTGCAAACAGTGAAATATGCTTTAAAAATTTCACTGCCATTACCATGTTAACAAGCTGGTTTCTTCTTCCACAGCAAAGTCTGAAGCACTATGACAGTCTTCTGTGAATTTTTACTAAAAGTATTATCTACCTTTCCTGAGCAGGTTAACAGCTCCATGTGTTGAAAGATCATGAAGTATGCATGTCATATCAGTGCCTTTCCCTCTCTGCGTTGAAGTAGTATTTTGATCCATTGAAAATTCATACACTTCTACTGGGATTTTCAGAAGCACTTAATAGCCTGAGTCTGTTTCTGATAATTCAGTGAGAACTCTGTCACTACCTCCAGTAGAAACACTAAAGCTCAAAGTAGCGTTCCTCTCAAAATTCTATCNNNNGAAAGAAAAAAATAATCTTTTACCTGAGTTTTTGTATTAGCCTCAAACAGAAAGATACAGTAAATGTGTTATTTCCCATCAGATGACCTAAATTTTATTCAGAAGTATTGCCCAAGTTATTTAGAAACATAGGTGTGTACTGTACACAGAGCCAAGAAAAACAGATGCAATATCTCTCTCTGCTCAACTGACACCTTTTAAGAATGTTCTGGTAACTACAGATCTACATTAAACCTGGTGCCTGAATTAGAACAACTCCTATTCAAAATTGTTATTATGGTCTACTTGATATTTTCTAAGAATGTCAATAATAACCTGCAGTGCTCACATTATTTTATTTTAAATACACTTTGTACACACAAACTGCCCACTACTTATTTACAGTTATGCAAAGTAATCTAAATTATCTTTCATCAACCACACTGAATACCAGTGTCACAGAAACAGAACAATCACTGCTGAAAGCAGTTGCAGGGTAACTGCCAGATTTACTACAAAAATTGCACCATTTGTAGCAATGCAAAAACATCAAAATAACATCCTTTAACTGCAAAACTGAGTATAAGCACTAATCAGATCAAACCATGGAGTTTCAGCAACATACAAAACCTCTTCACATCTTTTATGGCATAAGAAAGAACATGAGGTATAAAAAAAGGCCCCCTGCACATTTAATTTACAATATTCATTGCATTTGCTCTGAAGCCAACAACGGTGATGTGAAATTAGAGCTGAACAACCAAGGCAGAAAATCTAATGAAAAGGCTGTGACCTAAAATAAATTGCCTATTAATACCACCAAGATGATGTATAGTTGTGAAAAGTAACTTTTTTATGTACTGTTTCAAAATAAACATCTAACATTACATACTTCTTAATGCTATAATCCTCGTATCAACATTTCAAAATAAGTACTTCAAAGAGACAGATTAGTAAATATATCCCATATTAGTGCAACAGACATACAAAAAAGGAAAGGAGAGGTATTAAGAATGACAAAACTTGACAAATTAAGGACCACAGTGTACTTGCTACTGACCATGGAAAATATCTCCTGAAATGAAAACAGTTCATTCAAGTTAGTCACAACTGGTTGTCTTAAATTTTAAAGCATTACAGCAGATGTACAACACTTTGAGAAATTCTAAACTGTTTTCTAGTCTTTAAATGATACATTTCCTTCTATCCTCACAAATTATAGGAAGATTGATAGATGATTTTAATCATTCTAAAGAGGAATCTGTCACACCTAAACCCAAAGTGAAGTTCAGTTTGGATAAGGGGTAAACATCTATCTGCCATGGAAGAGTTAAATCGCACAAGGATAACACTGACTTGGAGTACAAAAGGTCCACAAATCCTGCAAGTCTGCAGTAAACACCAAACAGTTGCTTTTACTGCTTTACACATCCTTCCTAGCTCTAGTTCTTTAAAATTCAAGGATCTTTGCAGAACTCTGGATGGGGATTTCTTACTCTCTGGGCAAGTGAAGGGGTTACCACTTACTGCCCTGCTGTTACTGCATGACCAGCTACTCACTGACAAATTGCCACTGGGATGTCACACATAGCAAAATGAAACCGGTATCTTAAAACACCATCCTGCAAACTGCAGCCGTTCAGGTCTGACAAATTACTGGCACACAGTACAAGCAGAGCAGAAGTTCTTCAGTTTCCCATCAGAGATCCTAAGACACTATGAAAAAACCAAAAAAATCCTAGGTCTGCTAGTTTATAGGACTGAAAAAAGTCTTTGAAACACCTTTTAAAAGGCTGGGTTTTTTTTAATGGCTGCACTGCAAAGACACTGAATTAAGTTTCCTGAAAGGAAAAACTAATTTTGCTTTTACAGCCAAGCAAGTCAATGTTTTCCTAACATTCTGAGCCAGTGAGTGACCAGCAGCCTCCAAAGTTTCTCAGAAGCTACCCGGAAACTTCACAAAAACATTAACTGGAGAGTATTATGAAGACAGCATGAACAGCATACTAGGTAAACCAGTGCCATTAAACAGTATTAATCTCTGACAGACTGTAAAAGCAAGCAACTGAGAAAATTACAACTTATAATGCTTTACTTCTAGAAAGATCAGAAATGTCTCCTGCATACCTGAAAAGATGTAATTAACGTTTATATTATGTACCCAGAAAAACACAAGAAAGCAAAATAAAAGGGTTATTTTCTTCAAATAGTGTTTCCAGCACCTTTTCCATTATCAATACCATACCAATATCGTATCACAGCCTCGCTTACTCAGTACTGGTAAAAGGTGACTCTATCAAAGGGAGGTTTAGCTTCCAGGAATCACTAGGAAACTAATACATATCACAGAATGCCTTTATTGTTAGTAGAGTTAATAACTATAAATATTCTTCTTTTTAAAAATACAAAATGTTTTTAGTATATTAATAACTTGTCAGATATCATGTGCCTGCTAAGTGTATAAGTGAAGGTTTCTATATCAGTTTTAAATGGTTTTGCTTTTCATTTAACAGGATGCCCCCACTGTTCCCCCCATGAAACACACACTACTCCAGTCTGTTATGTGTCATGCTCTGTTATTCAGCTTCTGAAAACCTCAAACATTTATTCTCTCTCCAAATGTTCTCTTATAGCAAGCTCCACACTGATTTCATTTTCTTCATTTTCAGCATTAGGATATTTCAAAATAAGATTCCTCTGACTGAAATCCTCAATTCTAATCCTGTCACAACAACATGCTAGCAATGTTGACACAGGACCCAGGAGGACGACATTACATAGGTGATAGGGAATCAAGGTGAAAAACAAAAGGAATCTAAAACAAAGAGACAGAGCTGCTTTTCCTACTTTAACAGTATTGTGGAGAAGAGAAGGGGAATGACAGCTTTTGAAATAACAAATCACCTAATGAATATTCTACACAAGAAGCTGGAAAAGCGAAAAGACGCATAAAGTTATCATATTCAATATGCATGATTTTAAAGTATTAATTAGAAATGCCTGGAATAAGTATTATCGGAAATGTCACTATCTACAGAGGTATTTTCTTATTAACAACGTTCACAGACCAATTAAAAAGGATACTGTGACCATTACAAAGCTTGCAATTCCCCTTCCTCCTCCATTTGCATAGCCAGGATAACCCACTTTCGCCCCCTTCATTTATAATTACAATAAATAGGCATTGAATAAAAAGCAACATTACTTCTCCCCTTGTAAGGCACTAGAATTTCTTCCTTCAAATAAAATAAACTGTTTGTAATTGCCCATGTTCAGTACCCATGGCTCTTTTTCCTCCCTAGGTCAGATAAATCTTAGCACTAGAAAAAAATTTGGATAGATATCACTAGTTTTCTAATTCTCTATCACATCACAGCCCTGAGGTTTATTATGAAACAATGTTCACAGTTGTCTGCTCTAGCACTGGAAATGGGAATATGTTTTAGTAACATTCAAAATTAAAAATATTCATCCTCTATTTTCACAGTATCATTACCAAAAGATCACAATAGCATGTGGAGCTAGTGACACAAAAGCAATGCCAGTTTTGCTGGCACATCATTTTTGCTCTGAATCTATTTATATTTGTCAGACCCTTGATTTATCAGGACATTTCCTACTTGTACCTTGAGAACTAAAACTGTCACTGTAAGGATTACTGTATTCTTATTACCGTAAAAATTATTGTGTTGTGCTTTTAATTTACTTATCTTGAAGAAAACACTGCATTTCAAACTGCCATTTGATTAGACAGTGAACAATGGGCACGGTGCAGTGATACATCAAGAATTTTTGATGCCACGAACTGTAAAGTTGATCCCTTCTGTTGTCTTAGCCTTCCAGATCTAGACTTCAGCAGACTATTGCAAGGACAACTACATACCACAAATGAATGAATGCAACAGTTATGGAGCACTTTGGCCAATCTTCTGTTTTCTTTCCTCCATCTGCTCAGAGATGTGGTCTCTCTACTTTCCTCCATCTGTTCAGAGATGTGGTCTCTCTACTATTTTAAATTCATGTACTCTTTGAGAAATAGCAGGTTATACTGACTATCATCCTAAAAGACAAACACTGTATGCTCAATGAGCATCAAAGGAAGGTTTAGGGAAATCAGAGCTAATGACAGAGCTTTCCAGAACACACAAACAAAGCTGAATATGAATGAGAGGGGTTTTCTACATTAGCATGTGGAATTTCATTGACCAACCCTGTCGTCACTCCATCCCCAGGACCTCCATCCAAACAAACAACCTAAAACTAGCTTTAAAGTGTGCTGGAAATACAGCAAACTCCTCTACAAAAACTGCAGAGTAAATATGTCTGCTACTTCAGTAGAAATCAGTAAGGAAGGCTACTGTTTATTGTCCCTGGGGCCTGAAAAGACTTCAGCCCACAGCAGAAGCTGGAAAAAGCCTGCCTATTAGGGCACATCAACCCAGAAACATTTACCAACGACAACTGTACAGATAACACAACCTACAGAGATCATAAATGCATGAAGTCCTTTCAGCTATAGCAGCCAAGCCCTGAATTTAGCACATTTTCCAAGCAAGTGCGGGAGGCGCAATGCCACTCGCAGCAGGAGGTGTGCTTCACTCAGATCACACCACTTTGTTCTAGCTGAAAAACACTGTGCTTTCCACATATTGTTTTGTATACTAAAGGGGAAAAAAAACCTTATTTCTTAGACACCAATTCCTGAACTCTAGTGCCAGAGAAACAAGACTGTGTGTATGTACACATATGCTTAAAGAATCAACATATCTGCAGCGTGAAATTTTTTGCATCTATTCATCTTGCTACATCCCAATAGCATGCAAGAGAACTCACAAAACTTATAATGATAGCAGAGAGGGTGAGAAAATTAATACTTATAGGGGGGAGGGGGCTGTTTGGGTTCTTTTACTGTCTTCTAAGAAGTTCCTGCCATAAACCTGCTCCAAGGCTAGAGCAAAACTGGACTTGAAAGTTGGCTGGAAGTGCTTTGAGGACCTCACGATCTGATTAATGTCTTAGAAAAAGTATGTCTCCCTATCAAACACAGCTCTTCAAAGAAGGATTTACATTCCAGAAATCCAACTCATTATCACTGCAGAAGACCAAGAGCTCACTCATCACTGGAGATCTGCAAAAAGGATGCAGACAGAACACCTTTGAGATAAACCTACTGAGGAAGAAGGGGAAAAGCCACTAAGTGCATCCCCTGACTAAACACTTAGACTGCAGATAGTAGGTTTTATCACCAACTGAAATAGAAATAAAGCAGAGAAGACAGAGGTACAAAGGTAAGGTTTCAAAACAAACAAAAACCTAAGTTCCCACTGCTACAGGTCACCTCTTTTTCAGCATTGTTTGTGCCAGCATGAAAGTTAGGAGCTGATTTAGAGAGAAGTAGCAAGCTTTAATACTGGATACCAGAGTCTAGCTCACTGTACAACTCCATTATCAAGAGACTGAGGGGAAATAAGCCAACAGAAATCTGAAGCACACAATAGAAGTACTGATAAGTTTCAAAATATAAAATAATTTTCCAAATTGAGAGGCTGTGCTCTAGAGTTTTCTCTAAATTACCTTTCCAGCCTTCAGCAAAACATGACAATAGGAACTGCTTACTCTAGATAACAGAAAGAATAGATGAAAACACCTTGGTGTGAACTTCTTTAAATTTCTCATTCACAGTTCAGAAATCTTCTTGAGGGGAAAATATTGTAAAAGGGCAGCTCCCAAGCAGCTGGCAATTCCTCCCTGAGGGAACTAGGGAGATGGAGCCAACCTAAAAATCTACTCTGAATAAGCATACAGAATCAATCCGTATAGAACTCCATAGTTCATTTTCAGCTTGTGACTACTCATTTAATGCTTTCTGGTTTTAAATGCATTGACAGTATCCCTGATACCCCATTCTGGCCATTTTTGTTAGAAGTAAAGGTTACACTAGTGATTTTCTCATGATCAGCAGTTAGCTCTTGTTAACAGGCTTCAGAGTAACAATCCCCCCCAAAGTAGTTTACTTTGAAGCAATAGGATTTACAAATCTGGTTTGTGTTTCTTTAGCTTGTGAGTCAGTGATCGTTTTCTGCCAGTTTCCCACCCTACTGCTTTCATATGCACTAAAAGTTTTAGAGATCATGTATGTCTAACGCTAAAAGGCACGTGCACCCAATGGTACCACAATGCAATCACACAACTGCTCAAGAGAAGTCTTTCAGATACAGACATTTAAATGATGCTTCAGAAACAGAGTTCACAAGTGATCCTTATTTCCCAGCAGTTGTTACTCATTCTTCTTTCCTTTCAAAGAGCATTTATTCCATTTTACTGTGATAGGCCACATGATTTGCAGCTTCACTGCTGCTCCCCTTTGCAGGCAGGCAAACCACCATGGATGGACAACATGAAGCAGACAGGATGCACACAGACGCCGAGAGGGCAGAACAAAGAATCACAAGGAGTAGGGAAAAATAAACTATATAATGTCTGCTGCTTGGGAACATTAACTGGAACAAACAGGGAGGCCACCAACTATCATTACAAGCGCATGTTTCTTTTGCAGTTGCAAGAAGAATTGCACACAAGAGGGGGCAGGGGATCTGCTATTAATCATATTATATTCATTGTTCCCTTGATGCTGCTGGCAGTGCTTCAGGAGACTCCCGCAATTCCCAGATCAAACTGCAGCGAGAACAGCAGCACTACGCCAACAGCCCACACAGCCCACACGGAACCATCACAACCTCCTGTGCTGTAACACTGAACTGCTTCTTGCCCTCAATTTTAAAAAACCCTAACACAATAGCTGAGGGCTCCTCCCCACCCTAATCTCTCATTAGGAAAATGAACACGCTGCATAAATCCGATGAAGCTATTTGCAAGAACAAGCCAGTAGAGAGGTGAAAACATCACCCTGAAGTAGCCTGGAATCAAGCTGCTTTGCTGGGGAAGAGTTCTGAATGTTGTCTATAAGTAAGGTGCTGAGTGACTCCTTGATGAAATGGCACTTACCATTCAATAAGCTGAACGTTCCAGCCAGACCTGCAGGCCGGTACCTGCGCTGGGATCGAGGTGGGAGGAAACGGCAGCTGATGCACAAAGTAACCAAGTCAGCTATTCTTTTGTCAGTGAAACGACAGACATGTTTAAGGAGAAAGAAACATGGATTAACTAAATCTCATATTCATACTTCATTGGAAATGTAATGCTGCTTTAATTTGTCTGGTTTGGCAAAGCTACAGAGGGAAGGTGAATGTTCTCGGCCACAGACATTTACGATTTTTCTGTAACAAACTTTGCATAGTATGGAAGTGACACATGCTCTGCTTAGGTCCAGAACTTGTTAGAGTCGCCCTACCTAAATATAAATTTGTAACAACGGCTACCACTGGGCCTCTGACACTTCGCAAGCTGGCAATGATGTTGAGCTGGCACTACTTGTCCCCAGACTGAACAAACATATCCTTTTGTTTAATGAAGATACAAAAGAATAGAAAAAGTTACAGTTCAGAAAACAGGTTTTTAACATACCAACTTAGGAACTAAACAGTAATAATGAGACATTTCGACCTTGGATTTCAGTAAGGAGAAACCACTTCAATCTTTAAAAAATAAAATATATACGCATAAGCGGCTTATTAAGCAGCAGAGCTCCAGCAGCCAGCATGCCTGGAGTCACCGGCCCACTCCTCAGCCTAATCAGCCCCGATAGGCAGCATCCATTCTTTAATATCTGTGTATGTACGGTTTCTTTGGTATTGAGGGAGTGAGGGTGGGATGTAGGGGGTGGCTTGTTTTGTTGCTGTTGGTTTGGGGATTTTCCACCACACAAAACGAATGTTGCAGGTTGACAGAAACTGGACTCCTTGTCTACTGATCAGCTTTAGGAGATAGCTGGTACTAGCAGTATTCCACTAGTTGGACACGCAAACTACCCTCTTGTGCCCGTCCTCCCCCTCCCCTGGAGAGGCCGCATGCGGCACGGCACGATCACAGAGAATAAATCCAGGAAAAGGGGGGAAAAAAGCCCTCAGCTCTTGGCAAGGGGAAGGCGTTCCACAAGCCTGCTCCGGGGTCAAAAGTTTACCGTGGTTTCAATTTCACCTTTCCGCAGCCAATGGCAGCGCGGCGGCTCAAACGGGCCGCGGGCGGCGGCGCGGCAGATCGG
>JANHGB010053778.1:0-40955 GCA_026283785.1 Coracopsis vasa
ACAGAGCCTTGGGTGACATGGTTTAGTGTGAGGTGTCCCTGCCCATGGCAGGGGAGTTGGAACTAGATGATCTTAAGGTACTTTCCAAGCCTGACTGTTCTATGATTCTATGATTCTATTCCATGATTCTATGATTCTATTCCATGATTCTATGAAAAACAAAAGCCAAAATCATCCTGGCAACTCCTCGCAAAAAACCTCCATAAAAGAAGTGGAGGAAGAGCAATTCAAAGAGCAGTGAAGACTTTAACCATGAGGTGCTGAGAGTTTTTGTGCAAAACTGCAAAGCTTAATCCATTCCCTTTTAGGAGAAGCACTGACTCTCCAACAACCATGGTTACATGGCCTTCACAATCTAGTAGGTGAAAGCCATTCTAGAATATGCATTGATATAATCAAAAGTTGACTCAGTGACTGGTGTCCTTCCTGTACTGTTTTTAGCACTGCGTAGATCTGAGATATCTAATCTACAAAATAACTAAATGAGGAAAACCTAGTTTGGCCACTTTGAGCAGCCTTTCAAGTCAGTTTGCCTGTGAGCAGCAAAAGAAACCATTCTTGATACTGTGAATGGCCAATGAACATGATATTTCCTCTGACTACTCATCTGCAAGTCTATGAGGAACAATAAAAGACAGTAATGAGTTGCAGAAATGTTCAAGAGAACATTGTATGGCCTACTGCTTAAGTAACAGTGGCAGAAAAACTGATCCCATTCACCATTATAATCATTCACCAAGAATATGACTTTGATAAACAGATAAACCTCGTAGTGCTGCTTCATGACCAGTGAATTTGGGATTTCCTGAATGAACTAGATTACAGAATAAAAAGCATAATCTCAGAGAAAACTCTGCCGCTGTTTGCCCAAAATACAACACATGGCTTGGTGGTAAGTGTTATAGTGTATCTATCTTGATTCACTGGAAATACTAAATGGAAAGTTGAGCTGATATTCATCCCAGGGCTACCCATCTAAAAGTGACAAAGATGTATTAGTGAACACCCCACCTTTCCCTCCCCCCCCAAACTGTAGTGGTCAGTTGTATTATTATTCTCTGTTCTGGATTAATATAGTGTTTAGCCCTGGCAAATTTTAACAGCTAAATGGCTCCTTGGACAGGAAGACTTAAATGCAAAGAGTAATTAAGCATGCAATAACTTTAAGATTCCTCATGAATGGCTGTTGAATTTCTAATTCGAATGTTTCTTTTATTCACAAACCCCCAAGTGTTCTTTGGCTACGAGGTAAGCATTTAAAAGAAGTAATACAGTATTTACATGATGTGGATGACCTCTGGTACAGTTGCTTAATTAAACAGTGAAGTTTACATAGGCACAGCCCAAGGCATAAAGCTCTGTTTGATTTAGACCCTGGCTATCAGACAGCCATCAGGGTCTGGAAAAAAGTATGCTTAAACCAACAGCTCCTTTTTATTAGTTGGCAGGCATATCTGCAGTGAGGTATATTCAGTGAGAGACCCTAGAGTCTGAAAACTCATTTTCGCTTTTTAGTGAGCAGAATTAGAAAGAATTCACCTAAGGGTCTTCTATCAGATTTATGCACGGGTCCTGTTTACATTTTTATGTTGGGTACAGTTTCTGAAATAAGTGTCAGCTGTGCATTTTATAACGGCAAAGTTTTATGTAGTATCTATCAGTGAAGCACTAGGTAGCTGAAGTCTTTTGATACTATATCCATACTGGCCAAAATTTGAAAGATTAAACTGGGGACCTCTATAGCTAAAACCCCCAAACATACTACAGCCTGAGCTAAAAAATGCAGATTTGCTTGGTAGCACACGTAAAAAACACTGTAAGAAATAGATGCAAGACTTACTACATACTCCCTAATGGGATGCACAACATATTATTGATCCAAGTCTTAACCAAAACCAGTTAATACCTTAGACTGATAAATTTCTATTGCAAAGTCTTTCAGGACCTGTGGTCCTTATGTAAGAATACTTAATTTTTTACTTTCCTCTGAGGATTTTGTAAGCTATGGAGGACCAAACTAGGTCAAATCTAGAAGCAGCTTAAAGGTGCTAAGAAAAATAAGATATTCTAGTTTAATGTCTCAATGCTGAAGTTTAGGTCTCACTTTTATCTAAGTATTTCAAGTAAGTTGAAATATGATTCTATAAAGAGACTTGAAAAGGGCTTTTCCTAACTTCTGGAAGTTTAGTAGAAAAAATATTTGAAATGTAAGCATGCTATTTCTCCATATATATTAAAAGGTTCTGCTAACATTGTGCGGTTATTACATTACTCAGTGTGACGTCAAACAAATGACTTCAGGCTCCTCTAGGAAACTCAGGTACAACTACAATTGATTTATGGAAGTAGTTAGGGGTACAGTGGACATACAGCTTTAACTCGGCTCATAAACGTGATGAATACTGGATTAGCAACTGTGGCAATCCTGCTTGCCAGAAACAGAAGACAGCACAACGTTGTCTTCTCTCGTGTTACTTGCACCCTTGTCCAGTTTTCTGCAGGCCACTGCAATACTGGGGCAATATGCCAAATGGCTGGTGTAAGCCTTTGAGCCTTCATCCAGCTTTAGAAGGCCCCTTTAATAGCAAGTCTTTATATTATTATCATGTCAGGTACTAAATTGATACAAATGGGTATTGCACTTGAGCTCAGTCAATAAGACCATAAAGATCAGCCAGTTTATCACACTTGTGCGTGTGCATTGACTAGTTCTTCCTTCTGTTCCTCTGTACTTTGCCCACTGTTTGTTACTGATGCCATTGCATAGGAAAGCCTTTTCTTAGCTTTGGAAACATTACAAGAGAAGCTGCCTTGATTTTCTCATGCCCTGGTGATGTAAACACAGGTAGTGCACTAGCTGTGGGCTGTATGGACGTGAAACAGTTCGGATGCATCTGTTTAGAATGGATCAGATAAGCATGTCATGAATTGATTCATTGCTGCCATTGCAGCTATTAAGAGGACTTATACAACCAGGTGGAATGCTTGGAATTGCTAAACAAAAGTTAGATCATTCAAAGGTAGTGTTCAATCTCTCTAGTGCATTTTTAAAAGGACTGTCAGACTCATTTCTAAGAGCTTCTTTGATAGTGCTGATAATATTGTGATTAACCAGGCTCTTTACAGACAGACTCAGCAGTTTGCAGTCACATAAGGGTCACCGCGTATATTAAGAGTTTCTGATAAAAGCTTGAGTGAGGAATTTATTTATGCCAACCAGTTACTCATCTAAGGCTGTCATTTACATTTGTTTTAAGGTAACAGCCATCTGCACATCTAAATGCATTTCAAATGTGGATTTCTTGATACTCCCCACATCCTGAGAAGTTCTTATTTTATGGTAACTTTTACCAGGCTACAGCATTAGAAAGGTTACTGGTAGCTTCCTGATGTCAAAAAGGTCTTATCTTTCCTTCCCGTCTTGCACTCTTCTTAAAAATGCGCTCTTTAAGAAGGAACCAGGAGCTTATTAATACTCCCAAGTATTCAAGGGTACAAAGGCCTTTTGAAGATAAGGCAAGGATTTCCAACAGACAAATTCATGCTCACATTTAACATAGGATGAAAAACAGGAGTGGACAGAAAGAGAGACACTTTAGATCTAAATTTGAAGCTCAGTGAACATGGATTTTTGGTAAAACTAAAGGAAAGTGAGATAGATATCTAAGGAAAAAAAAAATACCAACATAGCCCATATAACCATCAGTTCTATTAGCCTCATGATTGAGAAACACATTAAGCAGCTATGAAGAAACAGAGGGAAAGACTGGTGAGCATTTTAGCCTTATAACTAAAATTTGCTTATGCACACAAGCATCATTAGTACAGACTTTCTCCGAAGACATCTTTTAAATAAAGCGGCTCCAAACCTGAAGCTCTAGGGATTCCAGTAGGGCTAGAGAAAATCATGCTCCAGTGACTCAGTAAATATGGGTCTGAGGTGCTTTGTACCAGACTATATCGCCCAAAGTGCTTAGGCATCTCTCAGTATATATCTCTAATTCTTCCAAGGTTTCTGTCACCTTTCTTTAGCATCATTACTTGAGTACAGAATAGTCCAGCTCTGGGCCACTTTCAATTTTTCTTGCATCTCACTAGGATTCCATCTAATGGTATTTGAGTGAAACAGAAATATAAAATTTGAGACCTCAGAATTATTCTAGGTGCTGTAGACATTGCTGACCCAGGAATTAGGGACCCTGGGTTTTAGACTTTGTGCTTGGATGGAAATGGGATATTCACTTTATTTAGCTGAATTCATCTTCCCTGAATGTAAAATGGAGGTAATAAGAAGCAGCTATGCATAGTTATTGCGAATGGAAAGTAAATATAGAAAAAGTTCATTTCTTAAATGATGCAGGGAAAGATACTATCATGGATTATAACTACAGGTGTCTGGGTGACCCATATCTTATGGTAGAGCTCTAAAGGCTTAACTAGCTAGAGAAACACCTAAAAGGCTAGGGATGGTAGGTGCTGCAGCAACAGCAACATTGTCTTCTCTGAGAGAGGGATAGCATGTAACAGCATTTACTACTCCAAGCACAGTGACTTTCCTGGATGGAGAAACTCATAAGGACTATGATTTAAGTAGGGTTTATTCTCCCTCTGTACCTGAAACAGTAAACAATATTTCAATATGAAGAAGCTGCTGGACAATCATTTCAATTAGCCACTACCTCAGCTGAAAGACAAAAATGACTGCAAAGCTCATGCTATTTCCTCAAATGTTGGGTGCTGCTGTATAGATCTAAGATGAAAATTGGTTAGGCTAGGGAGGGCATCATCCTATCAAGGAAGGAAAACAGGTCTGCTGTTAGAAACTGTTTAGGAAACATAGCTCACACTATACGGATAACTTCACCCACAGTCACCCAAACACACAGTGATGCTGTGTGTTGCAGTGCAATCCCCAATACCAAGGTAGGTGCCTTCCTCTGGCCTAGGTGAAGTACAAAATGAGGCAAGTCAGATGGTTAAGGAGCAGTCCCTAACAGCCTGTATGCTGGTTGAATCAGTTGGAAATGCTAAAGAGCTGAGTTACAAAACCTCCTGCACTTAGGAACTTTGAAGAAACAGGTATTTGCAACCAGATGAGGCTGAGATGGGTCCATGCAGTCAGAACAGCAAGGACCAGGAGCCTGCAGAGCAACAAGGGCAACATGGCTGGTTTGGAGGTTTTTAATTCTTATGAACTGACCATTTGGATCAAGAAGCCTACACTGTGCCTTACAACTTAACAAATCGTTTTCATCTTCAAAATGCTGTGCAAAATAACTAATCCTTGCTGAGCCTCTGTATGTTCAGTTGCTCAGTCACTACTGAGATTAGTGCACCACGCAGGTTTTGGTAAGGAAATTTACTGTCTTAATTTTATCTGAGGTGCAAGCAAGGTAGGGAGGAGATTAGGAAGTGAGCACAAGGTGTTGCAGTGACTCAGAGCCTGAGACATTTTGGAGCTACTACACTTAACTCTCTGCATTGATCTATTCCCTAGCCAATTCAGGACACCCAAAATGGGAGTATAGTAAAAAGGTAACACAGTAAAATGTCTGGATTCAGATTTTAAATGCCTAAGCTCAGGGAAACTAAATCATTACCCATTAAGACTAAAATAAAGACAGACCCCTGTTCAGACCAGACCTAAGTTTAGTCTTCAAACAGCATAAAAATATATACTTTTAGTTCAACTTCTGATTGGCTTTACCAGTCAAAGCTTGCTTTTTGTTAATTAATAGCTCACACTGTAAATTAGGTATGGGTTTTGCCTTGAAAACCATTTTTAATTCTGTGAAAAGACTAGAGGAAAAAATGCCACATAAACAATGATTTGACATTTATCTCAGCACCTCCTTTACCCTCTCTAGGTATCAGAAGCATAAAACAAGCCCCTGCCCTCACCTTGTAAAGAGCTGTTGCTGAAGATTGAATACCTTCTTTTTCTTCTTCATAATGACAGTAAAATTGGCCAGTCCATTTCTAAGACATAAGTATTTGGTTTTATTTGTTCTGGCACATTCAAATACTCTCACTGAACTTTTACATTTGACCTGCTCTAAGTAAACCTCCAGTTTACTAACAGGTTTCTGATTAAACATGGCTTCTTGGGTGGAGAGTGGAAGTTTCTCCTCCAGAAAAAGAGGGATGAGGCCTTCCAGCCACCTATATTCTTCTCCATAGGGCTCCCAGGCTCCTACTCCATCCTGTTCACACATTCCTTGTGCCAGGAGCAGCACTTGTGCAGCTTTGCGGATGGTGGTTTGGCAAGATGATCTGGTTGAAAACTTACATTTTGTTTGTGCATAGGGTTAGTTTCAGCAGGATCTGTGTGGCCTCAGGAGTCCTACCGCTAAACAATGGAAAGGTGGTAAAAGTCTGCCAAGAATAGCGCAGGAGAACCGAGCATTTAATCAGTAATGTGACTATAAATTAGCATAAGTGCCTTGTGATACTGGCCCTAAAAATGAATTTTAGGTCACAATTTCTTTCGCTTTCCTACTTTGAGCAAATACTAAATATGCTTTGAAAAGAATTATTGTGTTGCTGCCTCTACATCTCAGTGAATCTGAAAAGCTGAAGCATTTGTGGGGCTTCAGCTATCTAATTTCAGTGATCACAGGCCATTGTTGTCTGAAAGACGTACACAGTCTTCTTTGGCAGGGCTAAAGTTTGTGAACAGCTATCCTGAAAAATGCCATCTGTACAAGAATAAAAAATCTTTCCTTCCATAATATATGTTTAAAGACATTTATCAGCATTCAAACACTTATAGCAAAGTGCCTGTTTAAGGAGTTAGCTGAACTAGAGTCTAAAGGAGAAATATAGATTTGAAGGGTCAATACAGTCATTTACAAAGAACTGACCAATAACACATGGAGTGCTAGGGATGATTTTTAATTTATTTTTTTCTTTAATTGGTTTATATTTTTTCAAACCTGTGTTTTTAATGGCTGAAGGTCTGGTCCCACATACCTTTTCCTCAATAGCAACACTGGCTTAATAAGTTCTTGTTTTCTTTCTCCCTCTTTTCCCTCATATGCCTGAAACTTCACCCCATCTTCAGAAACATCTGTAGTATTAAGGAAGCCTTTGAGAAAATCAAGAGTTTAAAAACTCTGATCATTTAAGTTATCCAGTTTAGAAAGTAATGTCATAAGCAGCTGCGCCAGCACAAGTGCAAGTGGTCAGCTTCAGAAGGGGACAGGAATAAATACGTTGCTTTGAAACTTACCTTGTGTATACAGGCTGAATTTGAATGACCACTTTATGAGACCAGAACAGACATTAAAAGTCGTGCATGCCTTTCTAGTGCATAGGTGTGCAAATGATTAGTTTACACGCTGTGAGCATTGTTCTTTGCTAAAAAGTTGCTGGAAGAACAATATTGCTGGAAGAAAAACATGGAACAGGGTTTGTTTCTTTCAAATCCAATCTATTTAATGTACAAATTAAAGGTGTGCACCTTTTGCTGTCAATAATGCAAATTCAGGATATTTTTAAAAGTGACACTAGTGTCTTACTTCAGCAACTGTTAAGAATTGTGCACCTGAAATTTAGGGCTAAATCCTGGTTCATAGAAAGGTCTCTTGGTGCTCTTTGACTAAGTAGGGAGTAAAACTTCCTTAAGGACTGATACATCACTAACAGAGAGAGAGCTATGACCACTGTACTCCAACACACATTGAGTTTCAGGAGCAAAACTAGATGTTTCTCTAGGGAAGAATAGGAGCAAGCAACCTTTCCTTTCCCGGAAGTGCAAGCTGTTTTTTAGGGGTGCTTGAATACCAAGATGAGAGTCATTAGTTACTTAGATGGCGCACAAGCTGAAACAGCAGCACCTTTCGCAGGTTTGTTACAGGCTCTAGGACCATTTGGGTAAAGGCTTGTACGGTGCTTAGTTATTGTGTTCAAGTTTGCACAGATTAAACTAGTTGATCACGAATGACAGCTGCATGAAACTGCAATGAAGGAAAACAAGACTAATGGTTTATGGTCAGACTCAGATTGTGTCACGCTGGGTCCTTTGGAAGAATTATTTTCAGAAGCAAATGGACTATCTATGGAGTACAGTGAAGGAACTTCACAATGTAACTCCGGGCATCAAATCTTGCAAAAATTGACCTAAGAGGTGGAAAATATTAGTTTTTTCTAACCATAGCTGAAAAACCCAATACAGTTAAAAAATCAGAATATGTATGCTTGGTTACTTTACATTCCAAAATAATCATGTGAGAGTGAATTGACAAAAACCTGGGGAGAATAAAAAGGCAATTCAAGCTGCATGATGACCAAAAAGGATTAGGTTGGCTGTGGTTTTTGTAGGGGTTGCTATTTTCTTCCTTTAGAGGAAGGATTGAGATCAGCTGTGAGTCATGTCATTATCTACAATTCTTTTAACAGCAGCATGGAGAAAAGCTGCCAAAGCATTTAAAATTAATTCTATCAGGCTAAGAGGAGTATGTCAAACTGACTTCTTTGCCTGCAAATCACAAAATTATCTGTAGTTAAAATTAGTTTATAACCATCTTGGAGAGGGACGAGATGAGCTCCTAAAACTACTGTATGCTGTGATGAGTCTGCAATGTAGGCTGAGCTCATCAGCAGTACTTGCAAAGTCATCTGCTGTTGGTAGAGCTGTACATATGGTGCATATGTGATAACCGCTGCAGCACAATGGAGATGATAACTGTAACTGTAAACTATGAATAGCAGGTTATTATTACGAAGCAAAGAAAATAATCTAGACATGGAATTACGTTCTCTTTTTCTCTTCAAAAATCAGCATAGCACAGCCTACTTACCTTTTGCATATAGTAAAGTTAATTTTTTTACTTATTATTACTAGCAGGATATGTCAATAAAATTTCCCTTAGCAAATTTGGTTTCAGTCACATCTATCTTCCGATTACTGTCCTTCAGTACAGGGACCATTACAGTCAATTACATTGTTATCTGACTCAAACACGTGGACAGCTCAGACAGTGACTTTAATTACTTTCTCATCAAAGCCATGTTGGACCGTCTCTGAAATTTCTTCTCTACCTCCTAGGACATTGTAAAGGACAAATGATTTTTACATCCTGCTCATCAAACATGACAGAAAATCTTTTAGTTTAGTTATCTCAAGTCAAGTTCTACAAAAAATGGTATGTATGCCTGGATTGGCAGAGGGCTCTTATCCTTTGAGATCTGACAGGCATTGTATGCCCTTAGCTTCATGGATGATTTTCAGAAAAGGCAAAAACGCACATCTTCACTCACAGTCTGAAATCAATGTGTTATCAGAATCCTTTACTTAAATTAGTTCCTTCACAATACAAAAATGTTTTCAAGTGGTCTCTACTGGAATGGAGATTCACGAGATCCTGTGCTTACATGCTCGTTAATTGTGCTCTGCTTTAGCCTTGCCAGAACTACTGGATGGGGCACATATGTTTTTTTCAGATTGAGTAGGACTTTGGCCCTAGCTGTAACTGCCAAGACATTGATCTGCAGGGTTAATTTCTAGGTTGCTTCAGAAATTTGAAGCATCACAACAACAAAAAAAGCTCAGACTGTTTGTTGATTATTTTGAATGCACGATTAACTTAATAATACTTAAGCACTTCTTATTGTTACTAAAGTCCATGAGCACACGGATAAAGAGATAAACAGAAAGCAATTATTGGATGTTCATAGCATCAACAGAGGGATGTTGCATTATTTTTGTAGAAAGCAGGGCAGATACATCCCGTGAAACACATCTCAGCTACAATCAAAAGAATTTCCCCATGGGGACCTAATTATACGTTTGGGGTTTTTTTAACCAAGAATACTTATTTCAACAGAAGAAGGTGTATGGCAAATGTCAGATTTCTTTTTGATAGTTGCCAGTCCATGCATTTAAGGGGGACATTTCATCCAATGTTTGAATAAAAATAATCAGGGCCTCAGACAGAATAAAATCCTATGAAATTACAGTCTAAATACTGTTGCCTTTAGAAGAGACAAAACTGCAGCTGTTCATTTCATGAAGAACAGATTTAGACACATGCAATCAGGATGAGAACTGCTCAGAGATGTGATAGCTCTCTGATTGCAGAAGAGACAATTACACCTATAGGGTTTCTAGAGTCAATGAATCACTGAGGTTGGAGGGACCTGAGTCACCTTGTCATACTCCTGTTCAAAGCAGGATTAACACTGAATACAAGCCAGGCTGTTTAGGGCTTTTGAAAATCTCCAAGGAGTGGGGGTTCACAACCTCTCTGGACAACCTGTTCCATGATTAATTCTTTTTTTGGTTATTTTTTTTTTCCCTCTTCTATACAATCAGAACATTTCCTGTTGTGCAACACAGAGAAAAACCTGCCAAGAAGAGTTTTTCATTTCTTGCACATTTTTCCTAAGTCTCTCTCCTACTGGCCACTGTCAGAAATAAAGTATTGGTATAGTAGAAGCTTTGGTTGCACCAAGTGCAGTGACTCATGCTCCTATGACAGAACCTCCACCACTTTTCTGTATAGACCATTGAATAGTAATTACTAGTTCCTTTTTTTCAACAGTGATGTATAGAAACATGCAGCAAAAAAAAAAAAAGGTTTGATCTACAAAGAGATTACAGAAGCTAAGGCATTAAATGTCTTACATGTGGTAATTTAGAAAGTTGAATTTAATTTTCTTGACAAAACAACACATGAGAAACATCATTTAACAACAGAACCTGGTGATTTACAGAGCGGGGATCGGGAATAGAAAAAGGCATTGAGAAGGTGCCAAACATGCATTTGTTAGCAAATGTGTCACTATGAACTGGAAATTAATCGTCTCCCACTGCTCCAGCACTTTTGCTCTTACATAAACGTTCAAGAAGAAGAAGAAACTGTGAGCAGCATGATGGAGGTGGGGATGTATGATTACAACCACCCCCACTCTGGAAGGCACCCAGGGCTTGCTGAAAGAAACAACAAGTTCAGACCTGTAGGAGTGCAGCTTGGAGATGGTGCCAAAGCTGTTGAAACTAGTGACTTGACTGGTTTGATAACAGATGAGCTGGAAGCATGTGTATGAACCATAAGGGGTTTGGGTAATGAAACAGAGCGCTATCACATAACACGAAGATTGGTTCAATGGGACTTATTCAAACAGAATCGTTATCAGGGATTAAAGTGGGCTGGTATTGAGTTTATGATCTGAGCATATGCTCTTGATTTCTTCACACAGAGTTCACATACACTAGCAGAGTGAACTCAAATGTTCCATTTAAATATGTCAAATGTTGCATACAAAGGCATATGGAGCACTGTGATTTCTCTACTAAGGCTTAAAAAGAAAGTGCTGCACTACCTTTTGTTCACTATTCCTTCATAACCTCTACCTTCATCTACATTTTACTTAGGATTTCTAGCCTGTGCTGTAAAATATGCCACTTTAAAGAAAACTATTCACTTTAGATAATTTTGCAAGGAGAAACTATACCTTTTATTATAACAATTCACCTATATCCTTAGAGCATCACAATTACATTATTATTTGGAATTTTTTTAGAAAAGAGAAAAGTGGATTGCATGCCATTCTTGGAACTGGGATCCTCATCGGCTCTGTCAACCCATACACTGGCAGTCTTCACTTGGCACTTTCAAAAGACAGAGATTTGAAGTAAATGTTAAGCAAAAAAAGTCACTGGAACATATACTCAAATTAAAAGAATACCCAAACGCACTCCTAAGTCATTGTTTCTTATAAACACAAAATAGTAAATACACTTTAGAAGTGTAAAGTAAGCACAGCTCTTTTTTATTTTAATTCCTTAACTTTTACATTTTAATTTGATTTCTAAAACAAATAGTGGTGGTGAGTTTTGTTTGTTTTGGCTTTTATTGAGGTGGTGCATGGAAGCACTTATGTTTATGCAGTTACAAAAAAACTGTAATCATTAGGTACTGCAACTAGGATATGGGAAACATGCACAGATTTCACAGTCATGCTGTGGGCTTCCTTTTTCACTCTGAACAAATATTTAAAAGCCCTAACAGCCTTTTCCTCAAAACTTCATCTGTTTACATACCATTTTCACTTGAGAAGAGATTATAACCTACCAAACGAAGGCAGAGGATAACATGGAACAAGAGAGTAAGAAAATGCAAATCCTACTCTGTTTACTGTAACTGCATGCACTAAATAGGCAAGGGACAAATTATTTGCTGCAAATATGTAATTTTTCCTCTGAATATGCAACATTTTGTCAAGGAAGCTGCCAAAACTTTTATAAGGTCGCAGAGAAGCAAGCTTCATATGCATTTGTGTGTGGATCTCGAGTTTTAATATCTAGTGTATGCCATTAGTGCATTTAGTGGTGACACTCAAAGTGGTTTAAGCAGTCACCACCCTCCCTGCCCTGAACTGGTTCCCACTTCCTCACCACCTCCACTGACGTCATGGCACATGTGAAAGCATGGCTCTGCAGCAAACTGGATCACAGATGTCACCCAGCCAAAAGCAAAACTATTTCTGCCCAGGTTATTGTTTAGCAGAATCAGTTCTGCACAAACACAGAGTCAGGTTTTTCAAAGGAAATTATGGAGTGACTGCTCTTGGAGCACATTGCTGGGCACATGAAGAAGAAAGTGACAAGGGAGAGCCAGCATAGTTTGACCAAAGATAAATCATACCTGACCAACTTGATTGCCTCCTATGCTAAAATGGTGAAGGCACTGGGCAAAGAACACCAATGGGTATAATTTACTTTGACTCTAGCGAGGCTTTCAGCTCCGTCTTCAACAGTATTCTTGTATTAGAGTTGCAGTGTTATAGTCTCGAGGGGTGGAAAACTGGGTGGGCAAATAAATTGGTTGGATAGTTGGGCTCAGAGTGTGGTGGTTAAAAGGTTGTACTCTGTACTCTGCACCACAGGAGCCTGTCCTGGGACATTTTACATCTTTATCAACAACCTGGAGGATGCAACATTGCATGCTCATCAGATGAAGGGGGACCAGTCAATATACTCAAAGGCAGGGCTGTCATTCAGAGGGACCTGGATAGGCTTGAGGAATGGGCCAACAGGATGCCTATGAAATTCAATAAGAACAGCATAGTCCTACCTGTGGAAAGGAAGAATGGCTGGCACCAGTGCAGGCTGGGGATAGACTGGTGGGACACCAGCTCTAACAAAAAGACCCTGGAGGCCATGGCAGACAGCAAGTGTCACATGAGCCTCATGTGCCCTGGTAGAATGGCATCCTGATCGGTATCATTAGCAGCACAGACTGTATATTGAGATAAGTGATGATCCCATTTTATGCAGCACTCATTAGGCCACATGTAAACTGCATCTAATTTTGGGCCCTCAATACAAGAAATGCATCAATCAACTGGAATGGGTTCAGCAGAAGGTCACTGAGATGGTTAGGGGCTGGAGCACTTGCCCAGTGAAGAGATACTGCAGGACCAGGGCTCGTTCAGCCTGGAGCACCTATGGGGAGATTATCAATAAGATGGAGCCAGGCTCTTTACAGAGGTGCAAGGTGGGAGGATCAAGGCAATGGGCTTAAGTTGAAACAATGAACTGAAATAGCAAACCCCCTTTTTCCCCATGAGGACAGTGAGGCAGCAGCACAGGCTGCCCAGAGCAGTTGTATGGTCCCCTACTTTACAGCTTTTCAAGACCTGACTGGATAAAGCCCTAGGCAGACCACACTGCTGCTCCTGCCTCAAGCAGAGGTCTCTTCCAATCCTGGTGATGATGTTATTCACACCAGAGTCAGGGAGTGCTTGAACTGGTTCTGCTACAGACCAAGCATATATGAAAGTGTGTGCTTTATCCCCAGGATCAAGCAGTTAGAACATATGTCAGTAAATGAAACAAAATGCTTTCAGCCCTTAAAAACACATGAAAAAGGAACACAGCGGTGTCACACTCCATACATTGACAACTACCGGATAAGCAATACAAAGGACTTCACTGAAAGAGTGGGTATTTATCCCCTTGTCCCTATATAGTGTATATTTTTGTGTATTCACATATGAAAGTATGCAAAGATGTCGCTGCTTGAGATGTTTACCCCAAGCAAAAATTGCTCTGTACAGTGCTTGCTACTGTATTGCATACATTTCTTAGCTGTCTCAACAGTGAGAGGAGTTAAATCTTTAAGAAGCTGTTAGAGGGCTAGAAATGGTTAAAAGGGTGTGGAGAGGCTCCAATTATGCAGCACTGATTATCAGAAATCAGATAGTCAATGAAGCTTGTCTCTGCAGACACACTGGTGCCAAGCGATTGCAGTACTCCACATGCACAAGACTATTTTGGATATATTAGGAAACAATCGTCCTGTTGTATTTGTGTGCACTGCACTTCAAAAGATGGATAAAAGGATGTATTTAAGAGAAAAATTAGTATCAATAATTTACAATTCAACAGACCCTCCCATAACGCTTGAGACATGTATTACTGATGTTCCTTTCATATTATGTTGCAAGGCAGGCATCTGTGATCCTCATCTTTTCAGATGAAGAAACAGCTGCACTGAGATTGAATGGCTTGCCCCGGATCACATGTTAAATCTGTGATGGAATCACAAAGAAAACCCACATACTAGGGCAGCACGTCCTGTGCCTTTCTAAGCTTATCTTTCACCATCTTTTACTGCTAAATTAGAAGGTTACTGGGTCAGAGAAGCTGTTTTCTTATCTGTCTGTAAACCACCAAGTACAATCTACCTTAGGATCAGAGCTACTTCTTAACATGCTTTCTGTGTACAAACATGGGTATCAGTGTTCACCCTCGTAAGACAGTATTTGACATTGGAACGGAGCCACTGTGTGTATGCACCTGACTCTGCTCTCCTCATAATTTAACTTTGCACCAGAAGAAAAAGAGAACTTGGGGAAGTGAGAGCAAGATCAAAAAAATAAAAAACCCAGGGAAATAAAAGGAACACCATGGAGAATGCAGGACAATGAAAGCACAATGGAAATGGAAAGCAATATGGAAAGAGAAAAAAATATGAAGGTGAAAAGAGGCAGGAGTATAGGAAGGGGGAGAGAGAGACATAGGAAGCAGAAGTAAAAGGTGGCCAAGAAAGAAGATAAGAAGGAAAGCAGAAAAACTAAGTAAAAAAGAAAGCATATCAAGAGGAAAGATACAGCTGAGAGACATCGCACAGGAATACTAGAACCTGGTATCTGATTATGCATATTAACTAAATAAAGTTACAGAACTAACTAAACTACCTTTGTTTTAATGCCTAATTCCATGGATTATAATGGAATAAAAACACAAAATGGCTTTAAAGTTATGGCCACAATTTCCAAGCTGTATTAGAATAATTAAAATATGAAAAGCAAAGCTTAATATGAACAGTCATACCAGGCCCTATAAAGTCCAGCTTGACAAACTTGTGTTCGGTATAACAAAATGTGGAACGTTTATCACATGGTTCCCTGCATCTTCTTAAGCAAACTCTTAACAAAATGCACTCAAATTACTGTATTATACAATAGAATGGAAAGTGCATCATGGAGCAGCTTCATGATACTTTTTTGCTGGGCTTTTGCAAAATGCCTTTGAAATTCCTCCCAGAATAGATACAGCAACTTTTACCATGCGCACCACCACAGGAACAGCTATTGCAATTTTTATTTAATTAACTTAAACTGTCATAACTTATTTTTACAATGCTGTAACTCATTGGGAGTTTAAAACATTTATAATTTGATTTTTTTCAACTTAATAGAGCAATTGGAACATTAATAACCATAAAGAAATAAATCTGAGATTTGCTTGTCTACATTCTTTCTAAGCCTGAGCAAATGAACTTAGAGAATGTATTTTCAAGTGAAACATAACATCATGTATAGATACTTCTGTATCCAGCTGGAAGTATTTTCATTAAAAGAAAATTCAAATCTACTTGGCAGAATTTTTGAAATAGACAGATTGAGAGAAACAGATACCATTACATTGTGGTATTAAAAAACACCAGCTCAAAATCTGTCAAATTGCAGAGATTAGTCAACCAAGAAAAAAAATGTGAAAGTTTAATTTAATGGAGAAAGATAACTCCATGTAATTATCTCTTCCCTGGTTTTCCTTTTAGCTGCAGATATACTTTGCTCATTTTCTCTCTGTCATTTTTGGAGAAGGCATTTCAGCCTGCCTTCGCATGAAAGTCTCTTACATCCTTTCAATAAAGTAACAGGAGTGAAAAATCACATCTTTATCCATGTTCATATAGTGGGTGAGCACTATGTGCCTTTGCCAGAGGTTCAGGATTTCTTACATACATACTCCATTTCTAACTTTTCCCATTTAGAAGTATTGACTACTTTCTTACTTCCGGGTGAAGTATTGCCTTTCTTCTTGCAAGAGCAAGGACACTGACATTGATCCTCATCAAGCTTTAATTTAAAGAGGAAAATATAATGGAAACATTATGTGCACACTTGTCTGCTCTCAGCTCCACGATTCATCATAATCACAGAAAGTTTAATACGTGTTTTCAACTGAGAACGCTCCTTCTGGGCAAATGACAAATTTGGGGTTTGTTTTTTTTTTGAGCTTTGTCCTATAGGACACAGTAGACAAAGAGATTAAACAAAAACGGGGTTAAGGAAAAATCCTCTGTACATCGATCTCCTAGAAACTTTGTTGTCACTGCTTTTCAAAGGTGACCCAACATAAGCCTGCACTGGGGGTCAGATGCTACCAAAAGACAGAAATTTCATCCAGCTGCTCCTTGTGCCTGCTGGGTGAGGGGAAGGTGTGGGACAAGGAGAATTTGTTATTCTTGGAGAGTAACAAACAATGACCAAAGTCATAGAAACCCTGGGAAATCCAGTAGCAAGACATTGCTCCAAGGCTTTCATCCAGCTTGATGCAATACATTCTTCCTCAGCTTAAAGTACATAGAGGAGAAATAAGAGAAGCTACTGTACGTGATTGGCACAAAATGCTTCTGCATTGCATGCTGAACTCACCCAGCTACTACAAAGGCCAGGAGCGACCCAATCTGTTTCTGTCTTCAGAAACAGTCTTCAACTGAGAGTTATTGTCTGTGTTTAGAAGGCAGTTTAGAAAAATGAGTTATTCTTTTATTCCATATCTCAGTGCCTGCTTTCCAAGTCCACTGGGAATAGATTTGATTTTGATTGGGGCCATTCAGTAATAATAAATGTGAAATGCAGTATTCAGTATTATGAATCCTAGTCCCCCAAATGAAGGATTATAATTTATGTTTTAACCACACTAGTAAAACATCTCAGCCAGGTTCAGACCAGCTCCTTCCAGCCTGCTTAACAGTGGGGGCCTGTCCCAGAGGCTCTGGCAAATACCAGACACCGAGCTCCCTCCCAGCACTCACTCACAGCTAGGTCAGAGCTGCTGACAACAAACCCACATCACCGTCACAAGGGGGACTGAAGCAAGGTCAAGTTCCTTATCAGTGACGGTGATGTCACAACAGTTGTTAGGAAGTGCTTGTGGCACTCACTGTGTGATGGCTGTCTTGTGAGGGATCTGTGGCAGGGCAAAATGAAGGTGATTAAAACCACAGTTGCAGTTATTTCTTAGATTGGTCCTAGGGCTGTTTTCTCTTTGATTAATGCTCTCCTACCCTCACCTAGGTGCCAGTAATAGTAATTTTTAATCTTCCTATAGTTTCAAGGGGACCACATGTTGATATCAGGAAATAGAGGGAGGATACACTCTAGATACTATCTCACAGGGTTCAAGAAGGGCAAGCAAGGAAGAGAAAATGGTTTCAGAGATCAGCGCATGAATATTTCAAGGCTTGAATTAAATTTGACAAAGGTACACTACCTATTTTGAAAACCAAATTAGAATTTTCAAACGCAGACTCTGGCCTCAACTTACTTTAAAAATATACCCATTGAGATCATTTCAGTTTAAGACAAATATAAAATAAATGAATAAATTGCTGTTCCTCGGGGCCTGCTTTTGTTAGTCTTGGTCTGATTTTTCAGAAGTTACCATACTATGTATGTTATTCTCAATTATGGAAGTGTTTAAGCATTATTTCATAGCAAGGGTACACAGAAGTAAAGAAATGCAGTTTAAAAATTACATATGTCCACAGCCTGCACCATTTTCACATTATAAAGGTGGGAAAGGAGTGGATGGCATTTTGACTGCAGCTGTGTATGTCAGCAGGAAACTGAGGGTGCATGTCTGGTGAATTAAAGATTAGATGAAATGGATTTATTTAGTCACTAGTACAATTAATCATATGTGTGTATATATATAGGTCTATAAATTATTTATAGATTGAATTTTTTCAGTAGGTATATACACACAGTTTTGCAAGCACGCACTCAAACCCAACATACCCGATGTTCACAGAACAAAATGGTCATAGTAGTTAATAGCCCAAGTGTAAAACCCACTTACTGCTGCCTGGCTGATAATATCACTGACCCCCCTTATCAAATGTCTTGGGTTTAGGTGAGAGGCAGAAGCCTGCCGACCTGGCTGGTAGCAAGCAGGCAAGGTCACACACAGGCAGGCCCTTTCCCTGTAAGAATGACCTGACTCTGGCTTCTGCTATCCCCCACCATGTGCCACATAAAGCCCACCACCAAGGAAGCAGGTGAGGGGGGTTTTTCCTGTCTCCCCTTCCTTCTCCTGGGCTCAGACTCCCCCTCCTGGCTTCTGTCACCACTGCACCCACGTCCTCTTCCCCCTGTTTAATCCTGGCCCAGCAATCAAATGTTGCTTCAGTGTCACTGCTCCCCACAGAAACTTGGGTTCGGCTTCCCAGAGCTCCATCACAGTACCTGCTTGTATCAATATGGACCTGCCTGTTGCTGGTTTTCCATATTTCCCTTCTAGCACGCAGCTATCCAACACAGGTGTCACCAGAGCAAGGTGACAGTTTACAGCATGGGGGTCTTAAGAGATGTCACATCCTGGACTCCCCTCTTGTGTGGTGCTTCTCTGGGTATCAGGGTGATGAGGTGAGCTGCCACCTTACCTATAGACACCTGCTGGCAAATTCCCCCAGTTAGCAGTGTGGTCAGCTCCTCTGGTTTTATCATTATACATATTTTAACCTCCCCACTTTTAGTGTCAAACCATATTTCTATTTTATGTTGTGAAATTTCCTGTTTTCAGAACAGTCCCCGCTCAGAGGAGGTAAGGTGCAGGCATTGCTGACGGCGCACATTGCTGCCCTAGTAAAATGAGCATCAGCTCCCACTGTTTCCAGGGAGACAGAAGGGCCTGAGAGAAGATCTATTTGGGGCTTGCAGAAATAACTGTAGAGAAGATGGGACTGGATGAGGTAACGGAGCAAGAAAATGGGCAGCGAGAATGTGGTGGATATAAAGACATAAGAATTAGAAGAGAAAATACTGATGCAGTGCAGGAAAATGTCTAGACTGGTGAATAAAATGGGCTAGGAGCTATTGTCTGGCCCTGAAGGCAACTTCACTTCCATCCCTACAGTTATAATCATTCTGCTCCACCTCTATCCCTGCAAAATTAGAGACCCTGGGTCTGTGTGAATGCCCCAAGTAGCACAGCCATTGCCTGGCACAGTACTGATGGCTTGGGGGGCACTGTATACCAACAGCCACCACATCCTGGTCCTGTTGCATGTACTTGAGTATATACAGATATAGCTACACCTACGGAGAATGTGAAAAATGACAGAAGAAGAGAGAAATACAGGCCACAAAATGATATGGAGGGCAACAGAACTCAGGACCAGAAAAAGTATTATTTGGACAGCTTTCCTGTACAGTCTAATTGGTGTTCGATGCAGTAAGGTAGCAAAGCAGATCTCCACCTAAGCAAATGAAAACAAAGCAGCTTTACAGCAATGGACAGGAAAGCCACTTAAATGAGTAGCGGTTGATTTATTGTTCAAGTTTGTATCTGAGATGACCAGAGACAAATTCGAAGTCAGCTTCACGCTAAAAGTGAAATTACAACAAGATAAGCAAAATCAATGCCATTAACATTTCCTCAGGATTTGTAAGTCAATCTCATGACTTTTTTTAGAAGTAACACACTCTTCCTTAACACCTTGCTTTGGCACTGGTGAAGGCAGCAAGAAGGATCAAATTGTTCCTCTCAGTAGCCTGCTACTATCAGTGTGCAGCGTGTGTGACTGTAGCGTATTCCAAAACCATCATTCACCGATGAGTGGCATAGTTACCAGATCACTAAAACAGAATTGACACGCTACAAAGCATTTAAAGTTCATGAAAAATTTCTTCATGCTTTCCATGCACGTGTCCGTGCTCCTGCCTACTTCTCCTTTTCACCTTTTTTTCCCTGAGGTTATGGATGAGATCAGAAGTGAAGGCTAAATAACTTTTCTATCCTAGACTGTAAATCCAGAGTTACAGTGTCAATTAGAGGTGCAGGTGACTGTGGAAGAGGCAGTAACAATCCATTCCATTTTCACATCAGTAAAAGGGGCAGTACCAGCTCTGGCTGGGATGCAGTTAACTTTCTTCATATCAGCCCATATGGTGCTTTGTTCTGGATTTGTAGCTGAAAGACTGTTGAAAACACCTTGATTCTTTGGTCATTGCTAAGCAGCGCTTGCACCAAGCACCAAGGCTTTCTCTTTTTCCTGTTCTGCTGCACCTCGCCTCTCTCTCAGTGAGCAGGCTGGGGGTGAGCAAGTGGGAGGAAGGGGACACATCTGGGATAGCTTACTTGAGCTGACCAAAGGGATATTCGATACCATATAATGTTATGCCAAGCAACATGTTACATGGTATGGTAAATGGTAGAGGAAGAAGTAAGTTGGGGATTTTGGCTTCCAAGGTGGCCATTGCTCAGAGACTGGCTCGTGTTGATCTGCATGTGGAAACTGGTGAGAAATTACCTTTCCAATATATATATTGATTTTTTTATATATATATATATATTTCTCTTTCTTTCACTTATTAAGCTGCCTTTATGTCAACTGTCAGGAGTTTTCCTACTTTTGCTCTTCCTACTCTGTCCCCTGTCTTCCTGGAGCAGGGAGGAGGAGTAAGCAAGCAGTTGCGTGGTTGCTTGGCTGCTGGCCAGGGTCAACCCACTATACTGGATTTTATCCCAGTCTTGTAAAAGTTCCACTGAAGTGGAAGGAATGCTATGCACATGTTTCTGTCACGCATAGACACAATAAATATCTACTTAAAATACTATTTTGTTAATAGAAAGGAAAATATATAGAAAGACAATTTAATGGCCAGCTTGGTTGCAAATTTTAATGTACCTTTAACCAAAGTTACCTTCAACTATATCCCAATATTTAAAATAATCATATACCGCAGAAAAGCTACATTTCCTAACCAATCTTTTACCTTTATGATAATGTCACTAAGCAATATAACCAACTTATTTTGATGTCCACATAGAAAAATCTTGCAGTAACACATCTGAAATAGTTTTTTTCAACAGAGATTAAAAACCTCGGGTATCTAAAGGCAGAGATAAATTTTTGCTCCAGTTGCTACTTGCTATAAAGACTCAGGAATAAACCAGCAAAAATTAATGTTCTTCCTTAACTGAAAATTTTACTTCTCAGAATAAGTGTATTTATTGGACTGGACATAGTGTCTTTGTCTTCTAATAATCTTTGTGAAATTAAGTTTGTACATACTATACCTTTTGCTCAATATTAAAGTATTGCCCAGAGAGACTGTGGAGTCTTCATACTTGAAGACACTAAAACCCTGACTGGATATAGTGGAGGGCAACAGGCTCTAGGTGATGGCCCTGCTTTGAGTAACGGGTAATACTAGATGATCCCTAGAGGTCTCTTTCACCCTTATCTTGTCTGTGATTTTGTGATTTGCTGTTTGTTTCTTCTCTTAACTATTTTGGGAAGAAATTTTGAACCTCTGTTTTTTGTTCAGTTTTGCATCCAGCGATCCAAACCACACAAACCTACAAACATAGCTTTACAAATCCTGTAACAGATTCATGCATGCTTCTGTGGAGCTGGATTTGACATTCCTCTGCCCAGTTCTCTCTTTTCTCCTCTCCTGAATGGTGCACAGGAACATAATACTGCAATACCAATCAACTCTATCCACCAAACACCAGAAATGGCAAAATCCCCTTCTTGGCTTGACTTACGTTCAGTCATTCTTTCCATTCTCCAAGAGGTGTTTTAACAGTGTCTGCATGACTGGTGTCAGTAGGGATCTTCCACCACCTTGTAGATGGCAGATCCAGCAGTTCAGTATAGCTGGCTTGTACAAAGAATGAAATTAAGCTCTTTTTAGCCAGGAGTGCTCCAGCCTCCTGTTGGCATCCACATGTATTTTTCTGTTCTCTTTATAAGATGGTGTCTGATCCCAATAGAGCTGGATCATCTGCAGCTGAATAGCCATACCACTTGATGTTGTACTAAGCAGATCTTTCTGTGTGCATAGTCTGTCTTCTTCTGATCAGCCTCCAGCTCTTCAGAGCTTTCATCTTGGAAGGTTCACTACTGTATTGTGCAAAGCCTTCAAAAGTATCCTTAGGGTTTTCTTCCTCCTAAGTTCTCTTCCATCATTTGCTTCACTGTCACCATAACAGCTTAAACCTAATCTTTAGTGTTTCTGTCCGATTCATCTCCTATTTTCCAACCATGACTAAATCTTGCTGTTGTTTTCTGTTGATAGATACCCTGGCTTTCAAAACCAAATCATTTGGTGATGTGTTAGCCATTTATTGATTTAGCAATTTCATTTTCAGACTTTCTCCTCATGGATGAATTTCTGACCCTCCACATGGATGATTCCTGTTTCAGGCTTGGTTTTTCTCATCCCGTAGCATGACCTGCAACTTCTCGATGCTTTGCATATCACAATCAAATATGGTTATCCTGCTGGTTTTGTCTTTTCTAAGCTTGCTTCAGTCATCTTGCATTTCTTCCCTCACACCACCAGTGATGCATCCCTGTTCTACCCATGTTTATTGTACAGAAATAGCTCCCAGCTTGTCCTCTTTAGATCACCAGCACCGTTTACAGTTTTAATAGGTAGCCTGGTGAAAGGGGACAGAGGGCACCAGCTGTATACTGATTGTGATGTGACCGGAGTGGTGCATCCCTTCCCACTGTTTTAAGCAGATGACATGTCATGGGGCATTTCCTGGTCATTCTTCCCTCCTGTATGCAGGGCAGCAGGGCTTCACTCAAAGCAGGTGCAGAGGAGTGACTCCTGTTAGGTTTATAGCTGCCTTAAACCATTATACCTACACAAATAGCACAAAGGCAAAATGAGGATCACAAAGAGAAGGATGAATGCTGCTACAAAGCCATGCTGCCAGTTAGGTGAATATTGCAAAACTAGCTTCACATTTTGACCTGCTGTAATGTAGCAACAAAGAGTTCCTGGTTCACAGGTGTCTGGATGGGAATGATGCCTTAAGTTTTGCTTTCAAAAGCAAAAGTGTTTGTGTCACCAAGGTATAGTGAAGGGAAATCTAAGGCTATTGAAGCTGAATAAATAAATGTAAATATGGGAGAGTTGACCTTGTGCCAGTTCTCATGCCACAAAGGCAGGTACTCTAGGGCACCTGATCTTGCACTGAGCTCTTCAGCTCTCACGGTGTTGAGTCTCTTAAGTTGCTCTTCACTTTTGTTCCTTTATCTGGATCCTATTAAGCTGTGGTCAAGAGGTCTGCAGTGCTAGCCAGCTCTATCCACCAGAAAAGAAAGCAACAGTAATATAGCTTGGAGCCTTTTTCAGGAAAGCCAGTGTAATTATTACTTATACTAACTGCAAACCCAAAATACTCTGCTCCATACCTCAATGAACTTACTATCTTGTTGAGGACAAGACCTGTCACATTCCTCCTCATAACTGTCATCATGATTATCTCATCTACTGTCTTCCATTTCTCTCTGCCTGTGCTTTCTGTAAAATACAGCTTCTCGTTGTCCATCAGCCCACATCTTCTTGGTGCTCTTTTGTAGGCTCTGGTCTTTTTTACTCACAGCAAGAATTTCAGTAAAATACCTGAATTCAGAACAAAACTATCCTCTCTTTCATTCTCAAATCTCATCTCCACATGATAGGCAAGGCAGATGACAACCTATGAAACTGTTTATTATATTCAGTGGTAGCAAACAGACTGTTTATCTGCCCTTTCCATTTTTTATGTTTCTACTTTGTCCTCCATATGTTTTAACTCTGTATGAGTTACTGCTCTCAGTACATGTACGAATGGCACACAGCGCAATTTGGCAAGCTTGACAAGTATTACCTAAATGCAAAACACTAATTAGAGAAAAGAAATCCTTACAATAATTTCTACATATTTCGATATGTACCCTCCTTGCTTAAATGCTCTTCAGCTTCCTGGTACCTTCCTATAAAGACTGTTATGGTCTGTTATGTCTGATTCCAATTTCTCATCTTTATGTTCTCAAAGTCACACTTTGAATTTCAGCTTCAAAAGACAAGCTATCATGAAAGAGACACTGCTGAAATTGTAGCTGTAGTAGACCATTTGTGAGAAGAAAACAGGATGCTTTCATATATTAACTTATTTGACACAAATGCTCTGCTCTGTACTGAATTCATGCAGTTTGAATCAGACCTGGAAACTAAAATTTTGATTTAACAGCATAAAGTACTCCAAATTTCCTGGAAAAGTCTGAACAATAATGATCTTTTAGCTGAACACTGCTTGAGTCTGCAAAGCAATCAGTATTTGAGTTTTGAGTTTGTTATGCAACTAGGAGCAAGAGCAAGCAACTTGAATTTTAAAGTGAACAATTTGCATTGTACTGTAACCACTTTGTTGCTGAATAGTGTAGTGTTCCTGCATACCATTGCTCTCTTCATCACTGGGAGCTTGATTTCTCATTGCTTTGCACTTCTTGAAGTGGTTTGTGGCTGTGTTAAGTGGGTATTTTAAAAATACCATTTTGCTTTAATCATATTTCACACCTGCTTTGTGCAGGGTACAGAGAACAGTCCTTTTATATCACTCTAGCTGCCCATTACATGGCATCATGATCTCTTAATTTACTAAATATGTCATATTTGGAAGCATAAAACCATACCCATTTCAGGAACCAGTGGTTTGATGCGTTAAATAGGCATTTTGAAAGTAGTTAACTTACTTGACTCTTGCACCCCCATCTCCTTTTCCTCATGTTAACATCATAAAGTGGATATAAAGAACTTTAAATAGGCCAGATGGCACCTCTGGGTCTGAGGGGATACCCTGCCAGCATGCTCCTAGACCATTTACTCTCAGCTTGTTACATGGAAGCTGGAGGTTTCTGTATTCCAAAACGTAAACATGGCAGACACCAGCTGGTTCCTGAGGTCGTTATTAGGGAAGACAGAAAATACAGGAGATAAATACTGAATCTCAGTCCACAAAATCATTAACTCAATGAATGCATTTTGATTTCTGCAGTATCATCTGGACCATTAGATGACAGGCCGAGATTAAAAGAAGGAAAAAAAAAGATTACTTTAATCAGAGCTTTGTGAAGTGTGTTAATTATCTACAGGGGACAAGATGCTACAATGAAAGACTGTGGTTTAAACTCCCTTTGCTGAGACTCTGGAGCTTGCATTTGTTCTGAGTGAGCAGCGTGTTGGGTAGGGACTCTGGGGTAAACCTAGAGTGGATGCGTTTTGTGATCAGTGGACTGTGTAATGAAATACTGATGCAATATATTTCCCTTTTTCTGCAGGGGAGTCCCTCTGGGGTTGGATGTAGCTACATTTGATATTATAAAGAATTTAAAACTGGCAATAAATGTGTGCATATCTTCCCCTAAAAAAAAAAAAAAGAAAAAAAGAAAAAAAGAAAAAAACAGGTATGAATTTTGATGACTTTTATGTGTGGAGTTAGTTTTTTTCCAAGCAATATAACAAATCTGTCTTGCTATGCTTTCTTCTAGCAGTCTGGAACTATATTATATGCACGTCATGTCTTAGCAGCCCCAGCAAGAAAGCTAAAGAAGCCAGTAGGGATGAGCAGAGCAGCCCAAACACTGCAAGACTACATGACTACTCCTTTGCTATAACCTCCTGCTCACTGTTCTCTGTATCCAGTTGCTTTCAGCTTCCTTTTCATCCATCTGTACTATGTGTTTCTGGAGTATATTTGCTATCACAGATGTGAAAGACAAGGTTTGACCTGGATTCCCATTTGGTTTTTTTAGCGTCAAAACTCATATGCCCAGCAGTATCTATTCAACCCTCAGCCATTCCGACAAAAGTCACCAGAGCGCTTCCAAGTCTCTCCTGCCTAATGCTCCCCAGCATCTCTTTCAAGTAGGAGCTTAAAACTCTAGAGTTTATGCTTTGAACTGCTAGAGTCATCCTCTCCTTCCTTCATGCTCTTCTGAGCAAACAGCCACAGCTGTACTCAGCAGCTGTACAACTCAGTGCCACGGATGTCAGCGAGGACCTAGGCCACCATCCCACAGGAGGTTCCATCAAAGCACTGTTCCCTCTAAGGGAAACTCCTTAAAAAGGCGTTTGCAGAATGCTTACAGCTGTGTACCTGGAGCTGGGACTACCCTGGTCAGGAATGATGCACTGCACTGGCCCTCACTAGATGGCACTGCGATGCTGCTGTGGGGGATCTCCTCTCCAAGTTTGTCTGAATGAAACCTAAGCGAGCTATGAAGGATTTTCCGTACACTTTTGACAGTGAAAGACAAATGGGATCTGCCAGCTGAATAGTCCTGTTCCGTCTCTCTAATAATAATAAATAAGTGAATAAAGCACCGTAGAAGGATTGTTCCAAGCTGTTCCTTCTAGCAGGCATGCACTGACTGGTGGTTTCGCTCACCTACAAGTCTGTGTGGTCCGTAGGAGTGGCAAATCACCCTTCACAGCTCACTTGCCTTAATTTTGAATTGTACAGCAGAGTTATAACAATGGTTTTTAGGAGACCCTCGTTCTCACAAATAGTTTGCACCTTTCAAAATTCCCCAAAATAGATGTGACTTGTCATAGACACCTTGTTCTAGGAAACTTCCCTCCCAGAGTGAACATGCACATGCAGCAGCTGACAAACAACAGCATCCCTGATGTAATGGGGAGAAGCTGGAATTTCTTGATTACACACACAACCAAACCAGCCGGACACAAACTGCTTATTACAGATCGTGTCAGAGAAGCTGCATGGAAGACATAGAAATAGAAAATAGGAAATAGATGAAATTCCATTTAGTTGCAAAGGAATCACCTTTGCCTGAAATGGGGCAGAGGGATGTTAAGTAAACAGCAGTGCTAGAGGCAGTACCAGCCTTTTTACATTACCTTTTCAAAAGTGAAGAAATAAACATGCTGTATTAGTAAGGCTCTGAGCCTGGATATCTGAAGGTAGCATTAAGCCCTCGGATGAATTATAAATTAATACACTATTTAAGCATTAGAAAAATGTATGGGATTAATTGGAAATGTGACTTGGGATCATTGGTCTAGAAGCAATCCACAGCTTAATGAAGCTCCTGGAAAAGCCTCTGTTGTGATAACCAAGAAGCACTCTCTGTGTATGACAAGTAAACAGTTCAATAGTAGAGGTGGATCATATTCTGAGTAAGATTTCATTTCTATTGACCTATTTGGCAAAGACTATGAAAAGACATTTTTAAATCCATCCTGCACAGGAAATTTAATTGCCATTATGGTAATCTTTGAGGGTGTTCCATCTAATTATGTGTCTTCTTTCGAAGGAATATAAAACACTGATCCCAGGAAAACTTCTACTATTAGGATGATGAGTTAGCATTTATACACATATGTCTTTGTGAGCCTGTATTGGTAGCATGTCTGTGATTTAAATCTGACTTTTTATTGAGTCTGATCACGGTAGAGACATAATATGAGCAATGTAGGAGGGATAAAAAGTCTTTGGAAGGCATATGGTCAGTTCTCACGTGTGTTGAGAGGGAGTTTCTGGAAGGAGTGGCTGCAGTTGTGACAGGGAAACAGCGCTGTGTTTCCTCACTTCAAGACAGATTTTAGCAGACCTTAGGAAGGTCTTGCTGTTTCCTGAACTCTTCTTATTTATCAGAACTGTTACAATTGTTAAGACGAGTTTTCAAATAAGCTCACATTATGTAGTCACCTCAACAACTAGCCAGAGAAAGCAATCCTGGGCAACATTTACAAATGTGTTCTTCTCTACAGCTTTTGTATACTTGTCATCCTAATCAATACCTGAGTAATTGAAATCCTCCAGGATCAAAGTTGTGACCTTCTGACTGCCCACTTTCCTGATCTACTAACTCCTGTAGAGGAGGATAGCAACATGCAGTCAGATGATTGGCTTTGTTGTCCTAAATGCTAACTAGTCTACCTCAGCTGCGTCAGACAAAGTATATCCCCTCCTTGCAACTCCATAGCATCCTTTTGTTTTCTGCTTCTAAAATCTAGGTATCATTTTACACATTAAAAATAATAAATCTGCTGGTGTTTCTGCATGGAAGATGAAATCTGAACATACATTTTAGGCTCAATAGCTATTTTTATAATTTTGAGAAAAATCCAGTCTCATTTCTTCTCTGGTTCTGCATTTTCTGCGAGTGATATCCTTGCCCAGTGTGAGCAATGATAAACTTCAGGTGAACTGTACGATTCCAAGATTTTTCCCTGTAAGTTTTTTTATACTATTTGCAATACAATTAGGAATAGTATCAGATTCTTTCAGAATCTAAGATGCAATTAGATTATTTTAAAAGCCTGAAACTAATAGTTACAGTAATTATTTTTTAAATTTTCATGTAAAACAATAGAAAAGTTTGAATTCTGTATTTCAGTAACAAATCATCACGTAACTGTTATAAAATGAAGGTTTTCTGCAAGCATATTTTTTCAGATGTTCAAATCTTTGTAATTTACAGGAGAAAAATATCCTCAGTCCCAAGAACTTGAAACTTAAAACTTCTGTTTTGCAATAGCAGCCAGATCTCTGACTCCACCTGGATCCTCAATGAAATCAGCATGTCTGTACGGTGTAGGAATCTACCCAAATCACATTCCCAGATTTAGTATACACTCATGATAAAAGAGCAAAAAGGTGGTGTTAGACATTGGTGGCCTGGATGGGCTAAAGGAATGTAGCAGTAGTAAACAATCTGGCATACACTTTAAAATTCTGTCATTTTTTCTTTTTTTCTTTTTCTTTTTTTTTTTTTTTAACTAGAAATTCAGTAGTTGCTTTAAAAAAAAAAAAACCAAATTTATGTGGCTTTTTTAATGCATTTAAGTGCATGTAAGGTGGTAGCCTTGGGAATAATTTTCATGCATTAGGAAAGAACTGAGAATAAAGCATGTTACCACTGAAAAAAAACCCTTGTGGTGCATCACATCTAGTACTAAAGGAACACGTCAGACTGTGACAGGCTCTGTATATTAAACATTTTAATGGATTCCCATTTTGCAATAGGACAGCTCTAGAGGTATCATAACATGGGGCTGATTTATATTCATCAATCTGCTCTTTCAGATAAGAAACACTTTTATTTAGATATTTTTAAGATTTAAAATAATTTTTTTCTATACTTTTTATCTTAGAATTTTGTAGTTTGCACATGATCAGTTATTTTTACTAAGCTATTTATTAATTCTTAAATGTTGACAATTTTCCACTAAGTTTGGGGAATTAAGCAGATTGCTAGTGATCAGAACTTCTTTTTCCAAGAACAGTCTTCGGTGTGCCTTTTTCTCTCCTTTGTCTTTAATTTATTTTTGGTAGTTGAAACATCGTATCTTTTGATTAAACAGCTGGAAGCTGCTGAAATGAGGGAAGTTAGGTCTCTCCTTTCAGAATTACTTAATGAAAGGCTTTTCCATTATTTGTGTCACTTGCATAATCTCTCACAGTAACAATATCTATCTGTAACATAAAAGATTCAGCAAGCAAAACTAGCTATACATAATCCAGGCTCCCTGGAACCATGTACCTTCTATTTACTGATTATTTCTATCCAATATACTTCAGAAACAGCTTCACAGCTCAGGCCTCCTTGGCTCTATTAGCCTTCTTTTTATTTGATTTGAAATCACTCTAAAGGTAAGAAATCATGCTAGCTGCTAGATACTATCTGTTAATTGCTCTTGCAGATAACGAGCACCCTAAGGGGCAAAAAAGGTTAGGAGGCCTATAGAGACACATCAGAAATGCATAATTTATGATTCTTTCAGCAATTAACATTGCAATATTTCTGTGTGCACTGTCTGTCTTACTCTGTTCAGCCTCCAGCTTTTCATTTTTGGATAGTTCACCATTAAACAAACTAGTGAAAGCTCCAAAACTTTCCTCAGGGGGTTTCTGTCATATGCCTCAATTATTTGATGGTGAAGGAATTTCCATTTCCCTTCTCTTTGTTCCTTTCCTCACTTTCCCACTTGCAGTCAAAAATATGTGCCGAATGGTGAAAAGTGTTTAAAATAATTAACTTGGCATCTTGTACAGCTTGATTGCAAAGCAGGAATTACTATTTCAAATGAGCAATGCCTGTAGGACCTTTGATATAATTGTTGTTTTGTTTATGCTGACAAAGTATAATGTTTGCATTTTGTTATTCAATCACTATTAAGATCTTTGAGCCAGTGAAGATATTTCAGTATACAAAAGGCATTTATAATTATTAGAACAGGGATTGCAAAATGTAGTGCAAGATCTGCACATGTCATGTCTGCCTGTAAAAACCAATTAAACCAGACTCTACAAATGGGCCAGATATTTCATATTCTGAAAACCAGTGTCCTTATGCATACCCCTTTGATAGTGTTTGCAATACAGGTACTTGCAATCCAGCAGTTTTAGCTGGCCTTGCCAGCTTTAGCTGTACCTGCCTCCTTTGCCCCAGCAGTTCTCTAAAGCAGCTGAAAGGTGCTGGCCATGCCTGTGTTGGTCTACTCCAACAATCTCACTGATGAAATCTCATGTGTCTTCTCATTCACTGAATTCAGATTGTGTCTGCCAGTCCAAATTAGACAAACCAGTTGTCTGAGGATACTTCCAGTGTATCATATTGGAGCATTTTCTGTACAAGGCTGGAAGGCTGACCTTGTGGCAGGTAGAACAAGTTGTTCCTCAGACAGCAGCACTCCATCGTTTTTGAGGGCAGCCGAGATACTATAACTCACTTATAGATGTGGGAAAGAAATGAGGGTGGTAAAATACTAGAACAGGTTGCCCAAGAGGTGGCAGATGCATCATTCCTGGAGGCATTCAAGGCCAGGCTGGATGTGGTTCTGGGCAACCTGATCTAGTTGAACATGTCCCTGCTCATTGCAGGGGGGTTGGACTAGATGACCTTGGAAGGTCCCTTCCAACCCAAACTGTTCTATGATTCTATGACCTGTAGTAGCATTGTCTCAAACATTTGCAGTGTCTCTCATTGCTGCAGCTTTGACACATAACTGCCATGAGTTCAACCATGAGCTCATAAATGCAGAATGCTGTTTTCACTCTAAACTAACTTTTCACTTAGTCCTGCGTAATAGTGCAGGAAAACTTTTTGTGGTGGAGGAATTAAAAATTTCTCAGATTCTAAAGCAATGCAAACTCCTGGCCTGTGCATGGAGCCATGCAAAAGCTCTCCCTGCAAATTTTTCGAGCACCTATCTTGCAGTGACAGTTGTAGAAAAAGTGAATGTCTCCATCTCCCTTGATTTTAGCCATCTTAAAGGGAGACATTGAAACTAATTACCTGGACCCCATTTCTAGTCCCTGGAGAAAAGTGAGCATATGTATAGGGTAAATCGTCTCACCTATATTTGATGCTCCTCAAGAAAGAAAGAATGTCCTTCAGGTCTCCCTCTCTTAACTGGCTAGGAAAGTAGTTTAAACAAGACTTTTACACAGAATTAAACAGTGATAGTAATTCCAACCTTAACACACAGTTTCCTTAGTAGCAGCTTTGCAATTCAGCATTGTATTTAAATACACACCCAGCTTTCCACAGCTGAATAGCTCTAATCACATGGACTGGCTTAAGTATCTTGTTATATCAGGACCTGATGGCTTCTTGAGCCGAACACTTAACACTCTGCATGGCTGCCTCTGTTAGACTCCAGGATGCTTGTTTATGACACTAATTCTTTTTAGCCTTCTTAAGCAGTAGCACTGGTATTTCAGAGGGAAAATGGAAAAAAACCTCTTCTAATTTCTTGGTATTTCTGAAAGCAATACATGTCATCATTTACTGCTGCACTCTGTGCTGCGAGTTTGACTAAGAAATTCAATTATTTCTTCTTTCCTTTGCCTAAACTTTTAAAATTTATTTATTCTCTGCTGTTATTTACTGAGACTGTTTTATCTTACTCTGTTAAGTGTTCTGGGACACAGATGGTATGAAATGCTCCACACATAATAAAGACTCATTGTTCAGGCAGCTCCCATGGTAGTTGATGGTAGAGATTACAGTACTGGGCCATAAATTGTATCAGTATTGTGTAAGCAGGATATTGTTGACATTTGATGTTCCCTATTAAAAAACAAGAAACAAAAAACGAAAAAACTTGTCAGGTTTTTGGGCATCTTCCAATGATTTCTTCACATGAGAATCTAGGAAGCATATACAGCCAGTTGCCATCACTATGTTTGGTGTAATGGTGATTTCAGGCAAACTCTACAACTGGCTGAACAATATCTAGTTTGAAACAGTTTGTCTCTCTTGTTGACTTAACAATACAAGTTCTTGCATAAAACTCCCACTGCTGACAAGAAGAATTGGGTATTCAGAGAAGTATCTATAAGAGGGTGTGGATCAAAAGCCCACTGAAACCAATGGAAAACCAAGCTCTCATCCAAGCAGACAGCTGAAAGGAGAGCATTGCTAAAACAAGCTCATTGGAGACAGTGTGGATTCTGGCAGAAAACAAAGCAAGCCAAAACAAATGCCAGCTCGTTTAGTACACAAGTCAGAAGAAGAACCTGAGCCAGAGGATCAATGATGTTTGAGAGCATTGGCATATTCCACCAGAATCCATCTAAAATAATTGCTCACAGTAACCCTGTGACAGTGGATAATGTCTGAGAAGCATAACTCAAACCCACTGTGTTAAACTGAACCTGAACCTGAGCCAAAACCAGAATGAATCGTTGTTTAACACAAACTGAAACTGAATACCAACCACTAGTGTGAAATCTTTGTCGAGCTCCCTTGTGCCCTCCCCAGCATCAGATGCCCATGCTGGGAGCCCAGTACATCAGAGCTTACTCAAATTGCCCCAGCACAGTGGGGGAGCAACCACTCCCGCAGGACAGAGACCCTTCTGGCGTGCTCATTGAGGCTCACAGGAGTATTACCATGGACACACACATTAGGAGCTACCTGCAGGTCTTATAATACAAGTTACGTTTGGGGGGTAAGCTGTAGGTGACCTGTGTGGATGCTACTCCCATGGGCAGCAGTGGTGAAGGCTTTGCTTCTGCAGGCTGCTGTGGGTACTGCTCACGGTGCCCGTGTTACAGTTGTTCTAGAATGCTGCCTTGTCTGGATGAAAAAATATGGGCCATATGCTTTTTTTCAACTTAATGTTGCAGAAGGACTCAGCCCCACAATGTCTCACAATGGCTTTGATAGAAGCGTGCATAGGCATAAGAATTAAAACGTAAGCTGAACTTTGGTGGGTCAGTTAATGTGCTTGCCCTCTGCTGGCCAGTAGCTTTCTCTTTTTGTCTGTTTCTTCCCCTCTCAGAACAGCACATTTCTGCTATTTCAGATCTAGCTTTTCAGTATCCTTGGGTTATAGTACTTCATGGTGCAAGGAGGTATAATTTTAGCAGATTTCCGTTTTTATGCCATGCTTTCTCGATCTGCTTCCTTACGTCATTTTGTTCTTTTTCTTTTAAGTAAAAAGGCAGCAGAAACCATGCACTGAAGAAAATGAATACTGCTCCCTGACAACAAAATCTAGAGCCAACTGTTGCAGTCAGTTTTAATTTGAAACCCTGAAGCTTACTGGGACATGGAAACTTGCAGGCTAGAGCAATTTATAATCATGCACAAAACTACTGCTTTTTTTACTTCTTTTCCCTTGCAGTTGTTCAAAGGAGTTGCAGACTTCTGCCAAACCTATATAGCTGTTAAGACATCCATGTGCAGGGTGAATTTTCAGTCCTGAGTGAGGAGAGGTAGGCAGGTTTTTTGTGCCAAACTGGAGAACAACACAGATTTAGTGCCTGTTTGCCTAGAAACTGATAAACTCAGTCCTGAGTCCCTTCATACATAAATGCATAGAACCACAGAATGGTTTGGGTTAGAAGAGAGGTTAAGGAGCTCATCCAGTTACAGCCTCCCTGCCACTGGCAGGGACACCTTTCACTAGACCAGGTTGCTCAAAGACCCGTCCAACCTGGCACTGAACAGGGATGGGGCAGCCACAACTTCTCTGGGCAACCTGTTCCAGTGTCTCACCACCCTCACAGTGAAAAGCTTAAATCCACACCCCTTTGTCCTATCACTCACTATCATACCCTTGTGAAAAGTCCCTCTCCAGATTTTTTGCAGTCACCTTTAGGTACTGGAAACCTGCTCCAGTGTCTCTCCAGTGACTTCTCTCCTCCAGGCTGAAGAACCCCAGTTCTCTCCGAACAGTTTACCTATTCTTGCCTCAATCTGGGTGCAGTTAGATGATATACTGCTAATTTTTGTTGATTATTGTTTTGTGTTTTGTAGTTTAGTATTGTTTTACTTGTTTCCTTGTGTTTCATTGCAAGAGAAATAGTTTTGTGATCAAAATACATCCCTTCTCATCCAACACCTGACATTCCTTTAACTACTGGGACAGGCCATGGTAAAAACACACCATGAGTCGTACCATTACAGCCTTTGTAATGGCTTTAGAGGGCTGAACATATTTTAGTGATTGTATATAAAGTCACTTAGCAGCTAAAGCATCTGTTTTTGACAACAGAAATACTGGTTGAAAGCGTCACCTCCCTTTTCTTCAAAATTTATGACATTGTCTTTAAAACCATCATCTTCTCCACATGACAGAGAGGGGAAAGTGTGTTTAGGAGGGCAAATGGAGGGGAGTACAGGAAGAAGGAGGAAATAGTATTTATCACTGTGGATTAATATGCCAGAGAATGACTGGGCAGTAGTGCTTAACTTGAACCAGCATCAAATAGTCACTATGAAAAACTAATAAACATTTTAGCACTCATGGGTGAGGTGCTAATGAATTTGTGTGCATGTTTTTGTGCCCATATGGGGGAAGCAGTCAAAACATAAATATTAGTTAATTAATACTATCCTTAAGGAAAGATTTTGTCCCTGTTGGCCATCTTATCAGGCAGCAAAAATGTAGACCCACTTATAAGTAAGTTCCCAGTCTGATGAGCATGAGATATTTCAATAAAAGAGCAAAAATGAAAGAAAACCTCACTGAGTTTCAGACAATCCTATTTTTAAAAAAGAAATACATATATTCAAAATCTAGTAATGATTTTAGGGTGCTTATTAATGGAGTCAAGAAAACATTATAAGTTGCAAAATACCTTGTGACTGGACTATTATTAGCCACAAGACTAGAAGATTTCACAGGATATCCTAAAGAGACTCACAAATCTTTTCATGGCTTTCAACAGTATATAATTACATTTTTTTAACAGGTGAAGCTGTCATTTGGGTCAACAGATATTTAGATGGTTCCTCTGTAGCCATAACATATTTACAAACACATAACTACAAAGGGGTTTTTTCAGTTAGAAATGCATATCCATTTGAAAAGTATATTGCCCATTCACATGCTGAACTACGGACCCCTTTTCCTAATTTTAGATACCCAATTTTATCAAGTGTTTGTCAAAGTAACAGGTTTGCTGGTGTGTTACAGGAAGAAACCAAAATAGCACCCCAAAGACTTGATCTAAAAGTCTGGTGTTCTCTTCATTGTATTCCAGTTTTCCTCAGACTTCAGATCTTTATCTTATTTCCTTCAAGACTTGGCAGTGGAGATATTTGGCAAAGTTTTCTATACAGTTCTTGGGACCAGGAATTTGGTATCTGAGAACCATCCTTCCATAGTCATGACATCAGGGCTATTTTATTTCATGGCAGGTATGGCCCATATGTATAAAAATGTGTGAAAGTCTCTTAACTGGAATTCTCTCTTAGTTGAGGACTTTGTTCTACAAATTGCTCATGTTAAGATATTTGTCTAACCATCTTCTACAATAACTTCCAATTTTACTTTTAACTTCTGCATATGCAGTGATCTGTCTCTTCTGTTTTAAGGCTGCATAAAGAACTCTCTAGTTAGCATCAAATCTGGAAATTGGTTCACAGTGTGTACAGATATCAAGACTGTCAAAACAAGAGATATTTTAAAGTGTCTGATCTTCTTAATTTGTTCTGCAGAGCCAGTTTATTTCTGAATGTATAATTTGAAAGACTTGGTCTTCGTGACTGTTCCCTATTGTTGAAACGTTAAGTAGGAGTCAACACGCCACAATGTAGAAGAGTTCCCCAAGTGTAGTAGCAAATGATCATAAGATAAGTCAGCTGCACTGGACTTGCGGGCCAGCTGTTTCATTTGTGTTGCTGTTAACCAGTACAAACCACTTCACTTAAAATATCAGAAATTCTATAATAAACAGTTCAGGAATATCCTGCCATGAAGTACAGGGCTTCTTCTACCTCAGGAAAACAGAACTCTGAAAGATATAAGTATGTAAATACCTCCAGAATAGCTGGATTGGAAGCATTTGCTGTTAGAATTCAGATGCTGCTGCTGCTGATTACTATTATTATTAAGGTTCTTCAATCCTTGGTCTCCTTTACTGGTTGCTTGGCCTCAGTGGTACTTCACAACAAAGGCTAATAGTTTAAGGAGAGCACTTTCTCGATACACAATTTTGACTTTGTCCCTGTTCAATTTACTAGTCCTTCAGCTTTCATGTTAGGTGCGGTATGGCTGATGTGCTTTCCCAGAGATCACTTGCCGCTCTGTACATTTTATCCAGTTGATCTTTTCAGAAGAGCTTTTTTACAAAGCTCTGTTTGTTCTCATTACCTCACTTGCATCTCAGCTTCAGAAACAAACACAGGACCTATCTGTGGGGAGACAGATTTTTCTTCCTCTTACATTTAAGCTCTTTCATATTGGGAAGCCTTTCATACAGAGATGACCTGGGACCCCTTTTTAGATTGCTCTGGGTCTTGGCCCATGTCCTTGTTCAAGCCTCAGCTAAAAGTGAATTTTTACAGGCATTTAAAGTCATTGAGAATCGAAATTTAGAAGTGAAATGCTGACACCACCTTCCCCATTACAGCATTTAACTGCTTCTGTCATGCTGCAATCAGCCTCTTATTGTAAGCGTCTGTGTTGTGAGCCTCTCTGATCTAAACATTTGTTAGCTTAAAATGTCAATTCAATTGCAATCCATTATGCTCTGCTCAGAAACCCCATCTGGCTCCAAAGGCTGCTGCCACATGATGTGCTGCTGCTGCAAAGCCAAAGGCACTGATTCTGCCCTCGCTTGCATCACTCTGCATCTCTAAGAATGGCACTGAAGTCACTGAAAGTAAACCACCGCAGAGCAGGTGTGGGGAATGTGTCAGCAGGTGAATGGCTACATCATGCACTTTTTCCAACTTGTTTTCCCAGTTTTGCTGCCACCATCAATATCTAGGAAGTAAAATTCAAAGTCTGAAAAACAACCCCATCAAAGCTAGAAAACACCTTTGGATTTTTTCTCCAGGAGATGATTATAACCCCATTTCTTTCCCGCTGAATCACCATTCAAGACACTTTTAGGCTTTTCTGAGACAGCTCTTTAAAACAAAACTGACTCCATAAGGGTAGAAAGTAAACCCACACTTTTTAAATGAAATGCCAAGAGAAAGATGTAAAATATTCATCACCTAGAAGAATCACTTTCTACTGCAAACCATTTTAGTGTCTATTGTGCTTGCAAAATACTTGATTAAAAACCTCTAGATGCGAGTCGTCTTCTTGTGGTGTGCCTATGAGATCTGCTGGGACTACAGAGGGCTGTACTGGGACTACTACTGGAGAAAAGACACAGGAACCATTTTCAGTTTACTGTTGTCTTGGACTCGAGTTGCATGTTTTCTGCCTTTTGCTGAGTAAAACCAGCAAAGAGCTCAGTTACCTAGGAAAGCAATTATGTTTTGTGTTATAGATAAGAAATAAGGATGAGAAGCTGCTACGAGCACCCAAAGAGTAAATGCTACTGTGCCACTTAGGGTCAGGATCAAGATCACCAGAGATCAATTTTTTGTGGCTTTGGGACATCTTACTTATTAAGCTTCATTACCAAGAGTGAGACTAAACTAGCAGTTCAAAATGAACTCTGAATGCCTTTCTGTGCCACAAGAGACCTGGGAAAGATGCAATTTAACTAGATGGTGCACAGCTCTTTCCTACCTATCCACCTTTCCAGTGATAATGAACCACTCAATACATTTTTCCACAGAGCAGGAAGGAGAGTATGAGAGCACCAAAGGCACTTATTAAAACCTGAAAACAGCCTGAAGTTGCATAAGCCATCTGAGGGCTTCGATGCAGGGGTGGCAGCAGATGGCTGAAGGAGGGGTACACCCCGTCATTCGCTTGCCCCTGTGATGGGGACGACAGCACAGCTCACGAAGCAGCCTCCCAGCTACCACAGATTTTAGCACATCATAAAACAGTAAGCTGAGATGGGGGTCGGTTTATTTAATTTCACAGACTGAAAACTGCAGCAAATCAAAAGGGTTTTTGTGAGTCATTTGGTTGTACCCACCGCTGGGGACACAGCAGCAGCCTTGCTCAGAGCGATAAGGCAGCTGGCAGCAGGGGCTTGTTGCTGCTGATCTCTGCTACACGTGGGTCCCAAAAGCCCTGTGAGCCCAGTGCCCAGCACCTGAAGGATACTCCTGATCAGTCCCATGGCCACTCTCTGACCCTGCCACAGGGTTGCTGGGTCCTGCCGGTGACACTGGATAGGTGCTCCAGGAGGGTTTTGCTGCCAGAGCTCCTGCAAAAGCCTGTGACAGTCCTAGATGGCTGCTGGAGGGTGACAGGGAGGACTGTTTGTGGCTGTGCCAGGAAAGCCACCCGAGAGAAGACTCAGTTCACACTTTTGACTCAATTATGTGAGAATGGATGAATTTCTCTGCTCCTTGAATTTTCCACAGGGTTGGAAAGAGCATGCACATGCAGTGTCTATTAAATGTAATAGACTGAGATCAATAGTGATTCAGTAGCCTCATACCATGAGATTATTCCTGCACAGGCTATGTAACTCACGAGAGCACACTGGCCACCATGCACACACAACATGCTAAATGCCCCAATCAAAACTAAAACTAGAAACTCTCTCTGCAACTGTAACACAAAGCCATTAGTGATTTGTTTATAAATCATATTCATTATATGTGGAGAACACAATATAGTTTACCACTTTATTAACTGACACACTACAAGAGTAAACACCCACAGGAAAAAAGAAAAAAAAAAGAGAGAACTGAAATTTATTTCATTATGGTTTAGTTAGGGAAACCAAAACCTAACAAAATGCATTTAATAGGTTTGTATCCCCATTAGGTTTGGTAGAATGTCAAGCCTAACACAAAAGAAAGCTATTTAATACCTTTTTGTAGAACAATGGTCCTGTAAACCCCAGACCGGTGAATAGTCTTTATTCATGAAAGCAATTCCATGCACTCCAGTGAGAAGGTGCCCATAGGGGTGGCCCTCCTGTGCCAGACTGGACTTTTCATGTGAGTCTCATTGTAGCACTGACTATTCATTGATACTTGCAAAACTTGGAGCACAAAACAAGAATGCAATGGGGTTTTTTTATATTTGCGGTTTGATACTTATCTAGTGCACGCGACACAGAAAAATGTTAATATTTATAAACCCATTTATGGATACTGATTTCCATAGGTGATTTCATCGCCTGTAAGTATATCCAATATACAACTAAACTTGAACTTCATGGAGGACACATTTTAAAACATGCAGTCCCACCTTGACCTTCAACCTTCAACTAAAATCACTCTCAACAGAAAGGATTACTTTTCTGGCTAATCTTGGTAAAAAAAGTAATTTTGCTGATAGGCCAAAAGGTGCAAGATGAGTAAGAAAAAGGATATACCATGCACCAACAAAGGAAATGGCTGAGAAAACCTCAGATTTATTATATTTGGAGTGAAGCTGGATGTGTATATTGGCTCCCTGACTGAAGCTTTAACGGCTACTGCATGATAAACTCACATTAATTCTTACCTTTGAAGTACTGTGCAGTCTTTGGGTAAGACACAATCACGACTGAAATTTCTCATTGCTATATTAAACACAAGAAAGCTTTTTCTGTGCCAAGCATGCATCACTTTTTTCCCACCCGTGAACAAAAGTACCAATCATAGAAAACACAGTAACCCAAAATGAAACTAGGGATTTGTTCTCTGGCAAACGTGCTTTTAGCACAACAAAAAGGAAACAGAAGGATATGGTACTAACTTGCTGACATTTCCCAACAGCTAGATTTCAGCGTGTAGGCAATATATCATGCTCACAGAAACTAAACGCACTGCTTTGTGTCTTGGGCTCTCTGTACCACTATGTATATATCAGCAGCTTTGTAGGCCACTATTAAATTTAAAGACCTGTAGATAACATTACTTTTTTTTTCCATTCCCCTCAACAGGAAGGAAGTTCTCTTCAGAATACCTTCAGGCTCATAATGATCTTAAAGCCTGGACCCATCAGAGAGGAGCTGCTGATGTACTGGAGGCAGAGCTGCCCTGCAGAGGTATCTCAGCAATCTGAGAGGAGCTGGATAAAGATTTATAAAGGCAGAGGAAAACTCTTGCATGTCCATGTCATTTTGGGGCCTCAGTATAGGAAAGACTTTGACAAATGAGGAGAGGTGCTATGCTGAGCCTTGTTCTCACCAACAAGGTGAGAACAAGGTCAGCAAGTTTGCTGACGACACCAAGATGCGCAGTGCAGTTGAAATGCTGGAGGGAAAGGATGCCATCCAAAGGGACCTTGACAGTCTTGAGAGG
>JANHGB010053780.1:0-13458 GCA_026283785.1 Coracopsis vasa
GCCACCCAGATTTCCCCACTCCAGCACTCAGCTGCCTGTGGATGTCATTGCTCTCGGCAGTTTACCCTCACAACAAACCTGGCTATGCAGGGACTTGATGAAGAACTTGTTCCTGGCAGCGCAGTCACCTCTGGTGCACTCGAGGACCAGAGCTGCTAAGGTAGAAGGGGTTGCTGGACCAAATGCTCAGTGGTGAAAGGAAAAACAAGGCACCTACACAGATGTTGAGGGAGTAATGCTTCCAGTACAGAAAGCGGCTCCCATCCAGATGAAGAAAACCATTTCAGCAGAAGATAAGCCAAATAGGATTATATTTTCTTTAACATGGAACGGAAAGATGTCTCTGTGCTAACAGCTTGCAGGGACCTGATGAGCTGGTTATGTGATTCCTGACCATAGTGTCTGTATTTTCAATCCCAGAGGTCAGGCACATATTTGCAGAGGTGTTAGAGGAATATGGGATTAAGTACACACGTGTCCCAATAGAGCCAGGCCTCCATAAATGTGACTGGATTTCACCATCCCTGATGGAGTTTTACCTGGGAGTGGAAGAGGATTCTTTTAACACAGTGGATGTGTTTACAAGTCATGGAATAAGGTAAGACAGGCATTACTCATCCTTTTTGTAGTAAAGCTTTAAGATCTTATCACCTCCTGATAGCATCTTTCCAGAACTGACCACCACCTTTCTTTCCACTTTGGGGCTTAGAAGAAGGTTCAAGTGGAGAACAGAAGTGCTGGGGGCACTAGGGCTTAGTAAGTTTTGTTTGCACAGAGATGATTCACTTCTCACCTTGAAGGGAATCTTCTTTCCAGGGCATGTTTCCCAGGCGTTCTAGTGAAGCTGGCACCTGGCATGGCAGGAGGATGAGTGCTGCATTGATGCTGCATCAGAGTGGAATTCTGAAAGTATAATCTAGGGAAAGTTTTCAAGAAGTAACTTTTCATCTCCCTGCAGTAGTGGAAAAAGGGTTTTAAGTAGCAGGAAAAAGACTAATTGGGAAGAAGTGTTTGCTGTTTAAGGGGAGGCAAGTCCAGTGTTCTGCCATTATTATGGCTCTTTGATATACTTTAGCAGAATGCTCTCTTAGCAGGTTGGTTTCTGTTTTATTTCACTCACTTTTTTTGTTTCTCCTTAGCCAAGGGTCATTAACTAGAGATGGCTATTGTTCAGGCTTTAATTGGCTGGGTGAGTTATTTTGATAGCTTAGAATTGCTTAGTTTAGTTCTATCTTCCTCTTGTGCCAACAAAATGCACCTGCAAGCTCACAGATGCCAAACCACCTTTGTGCTGTCACACAGCACATGTAAATACAGTAATAACGGCAGTGCTGGGGCTTTGCTGGGCCTGTCTGTCAGACTGAACCCCCTCCCTCTTTTCTGTCTGAAGTTTTAGCTTAATTCTGATTCCCAACCCACAGGATGTAACATACTTTTCTAACCACCTTGTTAGCATTAATATCAGTGTTCCCTCCTCTGGCTACAGGTGGCCAGACATTTACATAGGGTTGACTACCATGGGCAAGAACATGTCTGTCAGTAACATCTGGAGCGCCATCGACAGTGCCATCACAGAATTCACGTCCAAGGCACCCTCACCCGCAGACCCAACACCACAGAGCAGGACCATAACGATTGAACTGATGGTGCATCCCGGGTACCCCAGTGTCCCACCCGTCGGCGGCTGCGGGGAAGGACCGGATGACTTCTCGCAGTCCTGGGAGCGCCTCCATGAACTCCAGACATTAATCAATCCAGAGCTGCAGAGCCATTACAAAACCAGGAACATTCAGCTTTGTTCCTTCAAAGATCTTTAGGCAAGCGACCATACACGCCTTTGTTCGGACTCGCAAGACAGTTACCAGTGCAATACCTCCTGGTGCAGCTGACAGGAGAATGAACAGCCTGGGGACAGCAGCAGTGTGCTCAGGGAAGAACACCACCGTCAGCAGCTACAGGTAGCACCCCGGTGCCCTTACCAGCAGATGTTAGGTCACAGCCCCTGCTCTGAAGGTGACAGACCTCTCCTGCACCCCATACCTGTGCACCCTTCCAGCACAGCGTGGCAGCCAAGGCCCAGCCCTCCTCCCAGGGCCCAGCTCCTACGACGTGATCAGTACAAAGACACGCTTTGCTGTGAGACCAAGGAGCACAGAGGCACCACCCCACTTGTATCTGGTGAGATGCACATGAAGGTGCACACTACACTGCCTTCAGAGCATCTCATCAGAACAGTCAGATCACACCTTCAGCATGGTAGCATCTGCAGCCACATCCCAAGTACAGCCTCAGCCAGCAGGGATTACAGCTCTTCCCATTTACACTGCCTTTTGGCGTTAAGCCACCGCAGGACAGTAACATCAGCCACAGCCCCTTCAGAGAGGCTTTCCTTTTTTCCTTTCTGGATGACTTTGCAAGAACAGCAACTGTTGACCCATCTGCTATTTCAGTCACTGCTGCACATGAGAGCTCCCCAGCAACTGTTCCTGCGCTGCCCACTGCCTCTCAGGGAAAATGCATGGGACAGATGTGGACCAACCACGAGCAAGTTTCCAAATGGAGAAGGTGCATGTGTTTGTCCATCTTTATGCCTGTCGTCAGGGTGTTTGAACTTAAGCAAGTCCCAGTAGAGCCAACAGGTCTAGCTGCAGCCCTGCTGCTGGCACGCCACTTTCACAGGGGAAGAAATATTTTTGATTGTTTCTGCTCATTTTCTGCCCAAATCTGATCCATTTAATGTAATCATTACTGGCTGAACAGTTTTTTCTTTAAATACTAAAAATGTCAATATGATCATCATTCTTTTAAGTAAAAAATAAACTCAGGTCTTTTTCTACTGTAATGCTGCAGGAGGGTTTTGCTTTTAGTTATAGCTGAAGAGCAAAGTAAACCCACTCACCTGCTGCTGCGGCTGCTGGCAGGGTGCTGAGACGCCTTGTTCTGTTCATGATGGACCCGTCTGACCCCCCTGCAAAACAGCTGAGGAAGGCTTTGCTCTGTACAAATATCAAAGATAACAGCAGGGCTGCTTTAAAAATGTTTCCAGGTTCTTTCCTAAGTTATCATCACAGGATTAATTTGGTACAAGTTTGTTTTTAACACCCCCTCTGCTGCACCAAAGAGCCGAGTCTTTTGGTGTTACTCGATGGCTGAAGCTGGACCCATCGGTGTTCGACGTCGAAGTTCCTGCTCTGTGGTAACAGAGAATGAATAAACCCCAGGAGGGACCAGACCTGCTCAGAGCGGCCGCGGGTCCCGGCCCAGCGAAGCCCGTGAGGGCCATCTAGTGACTGACGGTATTTTGCTATCGTGCAGGGATAAACCCCAGTTACTGAATACCAGAACCCAGCTTACGTGCTGCGACCGTGTTCTGATGGACATTTGTTAACATTTAAGTGGCTCCCACCGATGCGTGTGCTCTCATCACAGCCATCAGGACGTTACCCACACCCTGAGCTGTTAGCTGAGCACTGAAACATGACAGCAGACTTACCTTGGTTACATATTTTTAAATGAACAGCATTAAACCCAGAGTGTTCTTTTAAATGCAAGGGAATTTTAAATAGAGAAACTAATAAAGATCTACTAAAAGACGTTGAAATGGGGAACTTTTAAATTGCCTAAAGCACACCAAGATAAAGGCGGAAATAAACCTCAGTGGTTCTAGAGCGTCACTGTACCAGAATACCTAAAACAAGTCTAAGTCCCCCATTTCTGAAAAGAAAACCATGCCACAAAGCCTTTGAGAGCAAATTTTTATTAGGGTAGCAGAATGGAATTGCAGGAAGCCTATATCAGTACTCCTGGGTGTAGTTTCACCAGCATGTTGTATTTTGGGTATTAAACTGCACGTTTAGAATTCAGCATGGCTTAGGGAACCGGAGAGAACAAGAGCTTGATTTCCTGAGTTAACATAGGACTTCATACTGTGATTTATTTTCCTCAGACTTCAAGCATACAGCACAGTATCTGATCTGTCTTTTTCCAGAGGGCTGCCTACAAACAAAAGCCATCACTTGGGTTACACATCTCGTAGTTTAGAAAATGAACTATGCCGAACACACCCAGAGAACTGATGGCAATATTTGTCTTCTATGTGACCTTTGCAGATGAAATCGGAATAGCTGGTGTAGCGCTGCTGTAGGCCTGCAGGGATGGACTGGAGCTCCTCGTGTTACACAGCCCTTCCAGCTCCCTTCAACGGCATCCGAGTCACACCGGTTCAGAGAAACACAGTCTTTGACCTGAGAGGCTCACAACCAGAAAGTATGCGATTGAGTAGTAACGAGGGCAGCCAACTAGTGCTACAGTCTTGTTTTAAATAAAATCTCAAGGATGGCGAGTTTCCATGCCCACAGACATGATCAAAAGGTACAGTGACTCACGTGATGCGGAAGTTACACACTTCAGCTTGACAGATAATTTGGCATTGTTTTATTATGAATCCGAGCGTGAATGAAACAAAATCAGTACCAACTTTCTGCAAATGAAGACACAGAGATGTGAAAATTTGGTAATAGACAGTGTTCTCACAAGCCTGAAAACACTCAGGAAATGCAAGTTTCTGTAAATAAGGTGAATGTGGTTTATTTACCTGCCAAAGAATCTGTCTAAGAACACTTAAAACATAAAATGTCTTAGCTCCCTAACTTATAAAAACAAAGTACTTTCAGAGGTGAGGTACTGGGCTGTCATTGTTTACACTAAATGGAAATGAAAGCCGGATGGGAGGGATGAATGAAGAAATAGCAAATATACAAGACATTAAAACCAAAAGAGACCTACTGCTTGACACACTAGTTCTGAAAGGTTGCAAAGGCAGAGGCTGTATTAAATCTGAATTTAGGAGTGCAGACAACCACCTGGGTACGAGGGATTTTCTAACTCAACTTCCTGCATATCACAATGATATGTGCTCCCCGATCCCTGTGGATTTGTGGAGATTTGCTTAGTAACCTACCCAAGTTCAAGAGGCGGGAGGAGGCGGCAGTTTGACTGTATGGCAGTTTGACTGGAGCTACGGTCACGCTTTAGGCTGGGGAAGAAGTGGCGTAGGCAGAAAGCAACAAGCGCAGTAAAGGACGCGCAGTTCTGAGCAGAAAGGGCTTCCCCCTTCAGCATGTGCAGGGGGCCCGACAGCAGCAGGAACACAGCTCTGCCTGATGAGGTTAGAATGACAGAATGAGACCTGACGCACTCATTACATCATCTAACCTGTGTGGTTTCACAACACAGGAGCAGCAGCAGCGAAGTGCACTCCCTTACAGGTTAGTGCTCAGCCCTGCTCTCCTCCCATTCTCAGTCAGAGCTCTGCAGCAATTGGGCTGGCACATGGCACAAGTGCCATCCCATTAATACATGGATATTTGTTACACATTCGATTGGAAAAGTGTTCCAAGATGGGCAGCAGTGCTGCCAGATTTAGTACCTGAATTCAAAATTAGCATCTCCAGATGACCAATTTTTAACTCAAAACACAAGTTTATCGCTTTGGTACCTCTTGGTCCCCAGTTTCTGAAACTCTTCTGAACTGGTTGGGCTGTTGTTCTGTGGGTGCGCGTCCCCAGCTGCTCTGCAGAGGTGTTAGGAACAGAAGTGAAAGAAGTTTGTAATCACATTCCACTACTCACTTGCTACAGAATTTTTTTCCCCAAAGTTTTCCAAAAGCAGGACATGAGCCACATTTTAATTCAATGACGCACACAAAAACTTGGGTTTCCCCGTTTAATAAACATTTGGTGGTAACATCAGCCAGATTTACATGAGACCTGGACATTATTTCTGATTGGTTTTGTGGGATCTGTTGGTTTATTATGTTACAAACTGAAGTTAAGGGGACTTGCAGCAAGTCCCACAAAGCACAGTGCAACATTTGGAAGGAAAAGTAAACAAAACTGCCAAACACTCAATCATTTTCTGCCAGAACTGGGATATTTTTTCCTAAGACATCGGCTTGGGGAGGGGGATAAAATCCAATGAAGAACTGAGTGAACTCAAGATAGTGGGAACTGCAGAAAAAATAAGTGACAGCCGCAACCTTTTCAATTTAAGGGCAGAATATAAGTCTAAGATATTTTTGATAAATTCTGACAAGAAAAAGAAAACAGCATACTTTAAAGTATATTGAAGCAGTGATTTTTAAACAAAGAAAGCAGAACTAGAACATCTTAAATTTTAATCCTTTCTTTACAGGTTACCTAGCCCACTTTTGATTAAGAAAACTGTAGAAAGTTAGTAACAGCCACAAGTTAACACCGAAAGGTGGCACTTGTCAATTTTCCATAGAGTCCTGCTTTACGGGGTGTCTCAAATGCACTGCTCCGATCTTCTATCATACGTTGCTGACACCAACTGTGTCAGGTTTTAGTCCACTGGTCGCTTCTCACCATATTTCTTTGTAAACTCTTCAGCGTTCTTACAGAATTTTTTACGGTCCTTAGAGTATTCTTCAGCTAGGTCAGCCCGAAGGGGGTGCTCGGGCTGTGGATCATTCACCAGTGCTATGAGGGACTGGATTACTGTCAAAAGAAGTATAAACACCGTCAGGCCAAGAGGGTTCATTTTGAAAAAAATCAAAGTGTAAGCAAAGTTCCCCAGTAAGAAAAGAGCTTTAACGGCCTTTAAATACATCCCATAACCCTGGGTATGAATGAGCCATAGCAGTACGCCAAGATTTAGTTCAATGACTGTGAATGAACGCCAGAAAATCCTATTTGTAAACAAAACTTGAACGGAGACCAAAACACTACAAACGATTTCCCATGTAGCTGGCATCCCATCCAAAATACTATGGCTAAGGAAGAGCCTGTGTTCCATGGACAAGTCCATCTAAAAGGGCTTGGGTGACGAGGGGATTTCCATTGTGAAGCACTTTTCTGATCACCTGTCACAATAACGCAGCTGTAACCAGACTGCATTTGGAAACCGTTTCTCAGCTTTCTTTATCTACAATTCTTACTTACAGGGCACAACTCCTCCCTTTATTCTGAACTGCCAAATGCACCCACTGGCAGAGGTACCCTGGGCAAACAGATGGGTAAGAACTACAGGATGCTTTTCACTCCCCTGTGTACAGCCATTTCATCAACATTCCCCATCACTTTCAAAGGAAAGGTCATTCTTAAAGTAACTGAGCTGTACTGGACACTCAGGCAGTGAACCTCACACCACAGTGACATTTATTGCTACACTTTCCCCATATACATTCTCCCAACCAATTAAAGCCAGACAGGTCACAGTGGGCAGGAGCTCTCACGTCCATTCACCGAAAGGCATGCGTGTAACTGGGCAAGTCTACAGAAAGTGGGGACACAGGAATTGCACTTTGCTGTGCAACAATAGTAATACTCCATTTGAGATAAGTTTGGGCTACCCAGAGTAACACAAAGCAGCACCCAAAGAGTTTCCAAAGCAAGTGGAACAGAACTGTTACCTTTGTGCATTGCACAGTACAGCCAGCTGCCTCCTCCTGAGCTCACCCAACAAACCAATCCCGCAGGCTGCAGGGAGCTCCACAATTCAGCTACATGTGAGAGCCCATCGCTTGTTCCAAAGCTGCCACTTTGCAGTTTAACTGGATCCTCCCTAGTTTTGCAGTGTCAGTTCCTACAATGCTGGTCACTCCAGTAGATGCCAGGATACCAGAATGGCTTCTTTAAGAGCACTGATTTTTTCATGCTCATATTCTTTTCTACCCTGATCTGACAGGAATGGGGAAGACACCTCAAAACAAACACTCAAAATCCAGAGAAGCACACCCGTCTCTATACTGCTGAACAGGAACTGTTCTTACCACAAACCAGAGCTTAAACTGCAACAGCTACCTAAGGAATTTATAAATGATACTAGCTCACTTGGCAGGAACTCGCCAGTCCTGGACTTCTGACAGCTGTCATCATACTGATCATTACTTACGAAATCGGCATCAATACCACATGCAACAATCCCTTCTCGCTGAGAAAAAACTCGCTAAAGCACTATAGAGAAAGTGTTACCGTGTTAAGGTTAACACACAAGCTGTTGAGGAGCTGCCTCGATACCCACAGCATTTTAAAATGATACCATCACAAAGGTCTGTATTAATAGTAAGCATAAATTAATAGTACAGCAGTAAGATGCACGTTTAATCCATGAAAGGCAAATCAGTGACTTACGCTGAACCTAATCTCTCCCTGTTCTTGACAACTGACTATCAAAACCAAACACATGGATGCTGCACTGATCACCTTGCGTTACTGGAGTTCATTTCTCAGTGCAGAAGAGTTCAGGAGAAAAAGGAACAGGCACTTGAGCAGGGCTGTAATAACATTGTTGCAGGTTCACACAACCATGTAGTAACAACAGATGCTGACACTAAAACAACTTCTTGAAGAAAGAGTTAAAAGACAGATGGAAGACCAGAAAACAGCAGAAATTGAGAGATTTGCAGTATTTTGGTACCCAGGGTTTGTTCCAGATTCTGATTTTAGCACAGCTTTTATTCACTCAGTTAAAAAAGGAATTGCTCTTTCTCAGGGAGACACTGACTACTTCCTGCGTGCAAACCACTGTTTCAGCAGCTCCACAACTAATGCCACTTGCATTTCAAGCTAGGCAGATGTATGGTTCCTTTACTTCACAAGAGAAGACTCCTAAGATTAAAACAAGTGCCAAGGTGTTAACAGAAACCTGCTACATATTGTTTCCATTTCATGCCTCCCAAGCATCTTTGTCCTGTATAATTGGGAATTAACCAACCACAAATGGTAAGATCCTCACTGACCTATTTCAGAGGTTCTTTTTGCTGCCCCTTTGGCTTTCCCCAACATTCAACTGCTTGGTCTTTACTGAAACAACTACAGGAATTTTCCTGTTTTATCTTTGCGGCAAAATCATGCAAACTCTGAGTAGTTTTGTTAGCACACAGAAAAAAGCAACCTTACGTACAGCATCGCCTACTATCAGCAACACAGTTCAAGTGAAAATAACCTTACAGAGGACTGAAAGAAGAAACTACCTCTTCCTACAGAGCAAAACACTTCTGTGTCACTGAAGCTCCTGCACTGAACTGCTACTCATTTGAATTAGTTATGAAAAAATACACAGTTCAAGGATGTTTGCTCTTTCTATGGGTAAAATAATAAATGCTTAATATCAAACCAATCACTACCTGACCGAAAACATGAAATTCTCACCCCAACTAAAGGGAAGCAACAACAGAAATAAAACCCAACTCAGATCCCACTCTCAGTCTGCCACAGAACCTGATGAAACTTTTTTCCTTAAAGTGTTTAAATTCTTACCCAAAGGCACTCTGCACAGCAAACCTCACAGCAGTGATCTTTTAAGAGCTAAGAGTTTATTTGTATTATCAGGTTTTGTTTATGGCTCCCTAGATATTTCAAACCTTATGTTCAAATCACTGAGCCACACGGCAGAGAGCTACACAAAGCCTTGAGGTTTAGGTCCTTAGGTACAGGAATGTCATGAACACCTCTGAACTATAAAGTTACCGTTTAAAAAGAAACAGGAGATAACCCCCTGACAAAATAACCACCAGAGTTTTCAGGTACCCCGAGCACACGCCCGTGATCAACTCCTCAGTCATGAAGAGTGCTGTGGTTTCCTGGAGGAGGCAGTGCCACACGTCAGTGTCATCACCTTACATTCCAACAACAAAACGAGATTCCACAAGAGTTGCTCACAGCATCTGACTCATGACACAAATCTTATGACAATGAATATTCCGTAGGAGCAGTGACCAGCTGACAAGCTTTACATTTAAACACAGGACAAGGGTTTTGATACCCAGTTCTTTCTCCACATGGAGTCCTACCTTGGTCAGTTTTGGTTGCTGGCTTCCAGTTTTCAGCACTAATTACTGGCAGACAAACCTGCCCCTTTTCATCGATGTTAGGGTGATAGATCTTTGTTTTAAATGTAATCTTAGGAGGTTTGAATGGATATTCTGCTGGGAAGTTGATTTCAATTCTGAAGGCTCCTTTATCATACGGAGGATTGTCCTGCAACAGGAAGACAGAATGTCAAGAATCTGGCATATTCTAATGGATACAATTAAGTAAAAGCGTGCTCCAGACTTCTATCAATCAAATGACCTCTTCTAAAGGCACTTTCTTCCAACAAATACTGCTGTATCTGTGTCAGGAAACATCAAAACCTACTCGGTAAGAGAAAGGCACGACAGCCTCTACCTTTGTATTCACCCTGGAAAACCATTTTACCGCTGTTCTGAAATGAGCTGACATTTCTACTGGTAAGAAAGCATCCTGTCCCATTTACTCTAAACTTGAAGTCCTATCTAATAGGTAGCTTCACTCCCAACTTTGTGTTCCAAAAAGCAGTGTAAACCCCTTGAGATACAAACAGGAAGCTGACAAGGAAAATTGCTCTCTCTAAACCTAGTTATTTTATGTGTCTCACAACACAGCAAAGCAATTTGATTTGTCAGATTTCCCTGTATGTTCCGAGAACATTTTTGTGCTGACTACACAGAAATGTGCTGAGTATTCAACAGCACTAAAGATAGACATTCACTGCGTCTGCTGAGGAGAACATTCTGAATTTGTACGCAGTTTTAGCACCCACTCTTATCAGATCATTGTTGAAGGAGCATGATGAGAGAAGCCTGAAGTAAGCCAAGTAGCGCTTCACGCTGCAACAGAAAAAACAATGCCCAGAATCTCATTTAGAAAACCTGCGAGACTATTGATAGTGCTTCAGATGCTAACTGCAGAAGAAAAATAAACCATTGCTACATGTAAAGCTTATGAAAACACCATTCTGCACCGAAAACAGTAACTATGTTAGGCATGAAGCCTTTCCAAACACTCTGGGAACAAGAATCAAAGGATGAAAGAAAGTTTCCAGTTAGTGTGAAGTACAACCACACACATTCTTCATGAGCAACCAAACGACTCCCTGCAATCAAACCCACCCCAGGAGCTGAAAAAGGTTTACTAATATTTGGGGGTGAGGAGTGTTCTATTTAAATACTCTTCAACAGAACACATTTAGTTTTCGTTTCATCTGTATGGAGACACCTGGCTGTGCATTTCTAAGTATGGCAATGATTTCTGTGGCCAAAGAAAGGTAACTGGAGTGGCTTGAAAACCACTTTGTATCCAAGCAACCCTAAAAGCTTTGGAAGTTTTACAAGTAAGTTGTGGTGGTGGTGACAACTTAAGCAGTTAGTGCCCTCTTCCCCTGCAGCTCACTTGCTCTTGTCTCCATCACATGGTATAGTTTGTGAGGATGTTCATTGAACTGATATGGGAACTGACCTGGCTTAAAAATGTCCATTTTCTGCTCGACTTTCAGTCAGAATAGTCCTTCACTATAACTCACCAATAAATTGAACAAAAAATGTATGTAAAGAGCTGTTCATATTTTAAACAGACAAACCGGAATATTCAAGCAATCGAGTTCCAATTATTTGTTATATTGTTTTGACACTGACAAGGGAGAGAAGCAGAATCATAAATACCAACACACAAGTGACAAACATAACATTCACTCGGAGTATTCTTGCTCTGCAAAAGTTTGTCCATAGCAAGCAGCTTTGCTTAAGTGACATGAAAACTCACAGTACACCAACTATACCTGACAAGAACAAGGAGCCTGGGGCAGATAGACTTGTTTTGATGTTGAAATCAAACAGTGTACCTTTACCATGCACAGTACAAACTATATGAACTATCTTTTTCTACGGAATAGGAAAAGGAGTTGACAAGCTGTCTTCAATTTGCTTCTCAACTGAGCAAATACCCTTAAGAACTTAAGGTGGTTCAGAATAACAAAGTATGTTACACACAATAAAACCTTTTAAAGCAGTATTGTTCACAGTAATTCTGCATGAACACTGGTAAAAATATCAACCTTTGCATCTCTCACACCTTCATTAAGCAGCTGACCAAAGTAATGCCTAGTTATAGTATAACAATTGATAACTGGTTAGTCCTGCTGAAGTAGGAGTGATAGATCTTTAAACACAAAGCAGGAACATTTTCTAAAATAGAAGCAGCTTGTAAACCTTCAAAAGCAAAAACTAAACCTGCAACCAGCCTGTGCATTACAGCTTGAAGCCATCAACTGCAGCATTGCAACAGCAACAAAATTATGCTAAGACTAAAGCATCTTCTATAGTGTACCCTTAGAATAATAAACTATACTACTCTTTGAACACTTACAACACAATTAATTACTATAGGAATTGTAATTTCATGACAAAATTCCCTCTTAACTTTAGCAATCAGTAAATTTAAGGCTATTTCCTCTGTAACAGGGCCTGTTATAGACCACAAGGCAGGTATGAAGCATGGTTTGCTGCATCTAAACACTTACAATGTTGTGAACCGTTGCACAACAACCAGTAGGTTTCTAGTGAGCAGAAACTGTTAAAATAGATGCTGTACACCACATATTGAGGATTTTAACAGGAATAAATATTTTGGTGGTTTGCTTTATCATTCATATCTACCAGTCTTGTACTGCTTCACAGTTTTATCATAGCAGCAAACTGTTACACATGAACCACAAATATCTGAGCGGCTTATTAAAGATCTGTCACATTTTAATGTCAAATCCCGCTTGCTTTATTTGCAAGAGTAGCCTCAACCACTCCAAGGAATTCCTTCAGGAATATAAGTAAGCAGTAAACCAAAGGTGTTCTACAGTATTTCAAGTGCAAAGGCCTAGTTATTACCTCAGCCTGCATGACCTGAATTCAGGAATGGCCTCCAACTAACAAAGCAGCAGCACTGCTAAAGAGATGTCTCAAGGTCTTATAATACAAAACCAGATTGCCACTGGTTGTGGTTTCAGTGTGACCGTTCAGGCAGTCCCCAAGGAAAAGCAGAACCGATGCCTGGTAGTGGCACAGCCTCTACTGCTGCAGGCTTAGAAGTAGCTCATGTAACAAAGGGAGCATGGGCCATGACAGCAGAAATTACAAGAGGTGGAAAACCAAGTGACTTTCAACCAGTGAATTCTACATACTAGATTCCCTGCTTTCCCCTCTCTATCTGACTGATACAGCAGTTATCTCCTTCTATCAAACATTCTCTTACAAGACTGCAGTGCTTTTAAAAAAATGAAGCGAGTTGTTTTGGCATTAATTAATGCCTAAATAAAGAGACTTCCTTTTAAAAGCTCACTTCTGAAAACCTAAGCCTTTTCCTGGCATCATACTTTTTCCAATACTCAATTTTATCCTAGAAATGCAGCCAGTTGATTAAAAAAATTTATTGAGTAAGCAAAATTTTCTTTTCTTTTTTTTTTTCAGATATTGTACTTTAAGCTTAATGTAATAAACCACAAACTTCATTTGCTCCCCACTTGCAACACCGCTCCCAAGTAACCCAGTGCCAGCAGAGTCCACAGCGCTTGCCAGCTGCAGCCCCGTGTTGGACCAGGCCTACAATAAGGAAGCATCCAAGCAGGTATTGACCACAGACCTTTCAA